>CEMJ01393776.1:0-13079 GCA_900068955.1 Clitocybe nebularis | reverse complement strand
TTTTTTATAAGCTGTATTTAGGTATATATGAAATCTTGACTTTTTTTTGAACTCAGACATGCCGTGCTTTGCAATGGCCCACTAGCTCAAGTAAGTCTCGTCAAGCAATGTTCAAGATCGTTTGGTCTGGTATATGATGAGTAAACAAAATAGATTGAACAGGACTCTATTGAAGGAGTTTCCCTAATATATACTTTTGGCATTGAATGATGCGATAATTTGACCACCACAAATCGCGAACTCTCGAGAGCTTCGTAAGATGGCCACATTGGGGATGATTTGGGGGGGCGAAATCGGGTTTGGCGGAACTCTAGGCAAGCTGCAGAGCTGTAGGAGACTCGAGAGATGGGCGCGGAGTTCATAGTCTCCCCAGCGTTGGCGACACGAAGCATAGCCTTCGCGGCGTTTTGGTGCGTGCCTTGTGTGGTTTTCTCTTACAGCGTTATAACACCTTTCTCGTCTCAGCCTCCGGATTTACTTCACCACACTACCACCTCTTTTCCTGCCCTCCCTTCCACATCACGGTTCACTCCTGAATTCATGCTTGCTCCTATTTACTACACTGGACCTCGCCCATGAAGATGTTTGAACTATTGGCACATCTTCATGTTTGCCCTTCATCTCTCCATATCCGTCCGTAGCTCTCGACATAAACCCTTCCTTGCGCTGAAGATGCATACGCTATTCTCGGTTGGAATCGTTCCCGATATCAGACACCTGGTTGTGAAGCATACTGTCGAAGAGTGGAGAGACAAGTGGGAGGCTGAATGGTATGGCTGGGATCGTGAGGAGATTTCCAGCGGTCTTATAAGCGTTTGGTACGTGTCTCATCTCGCTTTTGTTTACGAAATTTTAATGCTTTCTCAGCACTCGGATTTCTGCGCTCCCTACCCGCTTCTCGGCCATCATCTCTCCGAAAAGAAACTCTCGCAATGCTTAATTCTATAAGCGGCTCGTAGACGTCCAATTCGGCATACCAACCATGCAAATATCTTTCCCTCCCCTCTCTGTACGTCCATCTTCTACATCGCCCTCCGACCCACCACTGAGCCCCGCCAAAATTGGTCAACGAAGGAAAGACGACGACTATTGGCCATATTTCTGACCCGCGGCGCGAGGGGGAGCGTGGCAGGACAGAACACAAAGCACACCGAGATGGGAGGAAGTCTGCATGGCGAAATCGAGAATCAGCTTATAGTTTCAGTTTTGGCTTACAAGCCAGGAGTTTTGATTTAGGGTTCAAACGCTTATGGAGAGTCACTGTGGATCCTCTGTTTGTTATAATCCGTGTTGCGCGACCCTTGCATGTTATATGATGGTTTCAATTTCCCCCAATGTTTACTTAGGGTCCACTCCCTACCAGGCAGGATTGGGATCGTTGGTCGCATAAGTTGAGTGTCTCGGAAGTTGGTAGTTCAATATATCCAGCGAGAAGTAAAGCTGCGAACGAAAACGTGCACAGTCCAAGCGTAGCCGTCGCATCTGTGACAAGGGGGCCTGGATTCAACAGCCTCAGGCAGAAATGTGAAATATCACAAAGTACTATATTTCATCATGGATCAAAAATGTCCGGAAACTGCCATTATTTATGAAAACAGCTGTAAATTATGTACACAAAAGTTGGAACAAGGTCAGACGTTATTTCCGAAGTTCGTATTCCCAAATCCGGTGTGCTTATGTTCGGTGGAAAAGTATGCTTCTTCTACTTAAGTTACTGCGATACAATAAAGTCATCCGTAAAGCGCTCTTTTCATGCTACGACCCTTTCGGACATGATTAATATGCCTCAGGGTACTTCCAACTAGTAGCGCGTCCTCTCCCTGTCGTTCTAACCTCGCATACCAAGCTATTTACAACTCGTCGTGATCACGAAGGGGCTCGTCATCGTCAGAGCTGCCAGCATCACCTGAAGCACCACTATCCGCGTAGAGCTTCGATGTGATGGGGTTGACAACGCCTTGGACCTCTGCAATCAAAGTTAGAGAAAAGAACTCTGCGTTATAAGACAACGAGACGAACCAGTCAACTTCTCCTCGAGATCCTCAACACTGGCACTAGAACCATTTTCGTCGATCCAGTCAGTGGTCTCCTTGACAGAGGCAAGAATCGTCTTCTTGTCCTCGTCATTGATTTTTCCACCAAGACCTTCCTGATCCCCGAGTTGGGTCTTCAAACCGTAGACGAAGGATGACAGGGAGTTCAGGGCTTCAATACGTTTCCTTTGGGCTTCATCCTGAAATAAATCGGTCAGTCGAAATATCCCCTAAAGGTATCATAATCGTAACGAACATCTTCAGCGAACTTCTCAGCCTCAGCAACCATGCGGTCAATCTCTTCCTGAGTCAGACGACCCTTCTCATTGGTGATGGTGATGCTCTCTGATTTACCACTGTCAAAACATTGGTCAATTACTGGCACAGATATAACTGAAAGAAATGACGCACGTTCCCTTGTCAGCGGCAGCTACCTTCATAATACCGTTGGCATCAATCTCGAAAGTGACCTCGATCTGAGGAACGCCACGGGGTGCGGGAGGAATACTGGAAAGCTCGAATTTTCCGAGGAGATTGTTGTCCTTTGTCAACGAACGTTCACCCTCAAAGACCTGGATCAACACCGTAGGCTGGTTGTCAGCGGCTGTTGAGAAGCTATCGATAACAATAAAATCAGATAACTGCTTTGACTAGAGTAAAATTGAGGGCATACATCTGAGACTTCCTGGTGGGGATGACGGTGTTGCGGGGAATCAACTTGGTGAATACACCACCGGTGGTCTCAATACCAAGAGTAAGTGGGCAGACATCGACGAGAACGACATCAGCGGTGCCTTCAGCTCCAGAAAGGATACCACCCTGAACAGCAGCACCATAGGCGACAGCCTCATCAGGATTGATACCCTTAGAAGGCTCTTTACCACCGAAGTACTCCTTGAGAAGTTGTTGAACCTTGGGGATACGAGTGGAACCTCCGACGAGAACAACCTAATCGGTATATAAACATTTTGCTCAACGAAAAGATGAAATGAGCTTACCTCATCGATATCTTCCTTCTTGACATTGGCATCCTTCAACACCTGCTCGACGGGCTTCATGGTCTTCCTGAAGAGATCCATGTTGATTTCCTCGAATTTAGCACGGGTCAAAGTCTCTGAGAAGTCATTGCCATCTTCGAAACTCTCAATTTCGAGTCTGGTGCTCTGTTGACTGGAGAGTGTGCGCTTGGCCTTCTCGACTTCCCGCTTGAGTTTTCCAAGAGCCCGAAGGTTCTTGCTGACATCAGTTCCAGTCTTCTTCTTGTATGCCTTGGTCATGTATTCAATGATACGGTTGTCGAAATCTTCTCCTCCAAGATGAGTGTCACCAGCGGTAGCAAGGACTTCAAAGACACCGTCGTCGATAGACAGAAGGGACACATCAAAGGTTCCTCCTCCAAGATCGTAAACAATGATTTGTGATTCACCACCCTTCTTGTTCAATCCGTAAGCGATGGCGGCAGCCGTAGGCTCGTTGATGATACGAAGGACCTGGAGGCCAGCAATGGTACCGGCATCTTTGGTAGCTTGTCGTTGGGCATCGTTGAAGTCTGCCATATCTTAGTAAATGCTTGACAAAGCCATCGAGAAACTCACAGGCTGGGACGGTGACAACTGCATGGGTGACCTTCTCACCAAGATAAGCCTCGGCAGTCTCCTTCATCTTACCAAGAACCATGGCACTGATTTCCTCGGCGGACTGTGTTGGACGCGTGTTAAGGGCTATGTTGGTAGGTCATAAACAACAGACATACAAAGTCACGGTTCTCTCCCCTGTGCTGGACAGTAATGGTCGGTTTTCCGTTTTTCTCTGAGACTTTGAATGGCCAGTGCTTGATGTCGCGTTTGACATCCTGGTCATCAACCTTGCGGCCAATAAGTCGTTTTGCGTCGAAGACGGTGTTTTCGGGATTGGAGTGGTACGCGTTCTTAGCGCTGTCACCGACCCTAAATAAAAGAACAAAGTAATGAGAACCAGTCAGATAGTCAAAACAGAGTAGGCATACAATCGTTCGTCGTCAGTGAAACTGACCCATGAAGGTGTTATTCGGTGACCTTGGTCGTTGGCGATAATTTCAACCCGTCCACCACGTTGAACACTGCGGCACAGTCAGGACTTGTAGTTGTATGACAAGGACAATTAGCTTACCCAACGCAGGAATAACTAAATGCCAGCGCATTGATTCCATTAGTCAATTGAAATGAAAGAAATATCCAAGTGGCACATACGTTGTTCCCAAATCTGAAGGCGATATGAGTAAGACGACCAGTCGAGCGATTCAAAGGCTGGATACGTACCGATACCAATGACGGTGCCGTACTCTGAATGAGGCTCCTCAGCTTTGACGGCAGGGGCGGTAAGAGAAACAACGGCAAGGAGGGCAAAGAAGGCAACTGAAAGAGAGGAGAGCATGCGCCGCGACTGAGTGCGCGTCGGAAGACGAGCCATGATGAGAGGACAGTGGATTGCAATAAACGCTTGCGGCTCAGAGTTTCTGGTATTTATTCAAAGTGCACACCTCCGAACCGTGACGTGTCAGTAGACGTGGCTCGTCACGTGCATCATTCTCACGACTAGGTCTTTCTCCGAGCACCATATCATGAGACGCGTTGCAGACTTTCCACTCCCTGCGACGTGGCCGTTTCTCCGCACAGCTTACTCAAATCCACCGGGCTCCTTTAGCGAACTACGTGATCCATTATATTCACTGTCTATGTGGCTCAAGCCCCAAGTTGTAAACTCTGTTCGCATTATGAAACAGCGCTTTCTCGACGATCTCGACAGCCTGCGCCTCGGTCAGCTCTTGAGAGCGCACAGTCTCACAAAGAACCTGAAATTTGTTCAAGAAGCATCGGCACCGCATCAATATCGCAAACTTACCTCGTATAGCGCTTGACGTGCTTGGATCGTCCCCAAGTAGTACGACTCGGGCCACCAATGTCCATCCGCTACGTCCCAAAAGTTAACGTGGTAGACTCGCATAACCCGGCCGTGACCTACTGGACCACATAACTTTGTTGGTCGGTGAGAGCTCCAGCATCTGTCTTATTATCGATCTCTGCCCTTGCCCGGAAACAAATGGGAACACCTGAAGAAACGTGAGTATAGACCATCGTCGTCGTGTTTCATGGAACAAAATACTTCGCCGAAATCCAAATACACATTGGAATACAAAGAAGTCAGATACCCTGCTTCGCGCGTGTACGGATATGATGAATGGAGGAGAACAAATGTCGTATTGGGATGTCTTTCGATTATGGGTTGCAGATGAGCGGGCGAAGAAGTCAGAAGGCGGAGGTCGTTATCTCCAAGGCCCGTGTGGAATTGAACTAGTGATTAGAGTGAGGGTATATATAAACCCAAGATTCTATAGTTGCATTTTTATACACACTTGGTTTGGAATATGTCCCCGCAATCTCAACTGCTAATTGGACGACGAAATCGTTGAAGAGTTTATGGTTCAACCGAACAAGCCCCGTCTTTTGGTATTCGTCAAAGTATACCCGAACTATGCGCCTAACATCGTCGGGATATTCAGACACGACCACTCGAAGAGACAGATCACGGGTAGAGATATCTAATCCTGTGCGGTAGCATATGACCGACTTGAAACCCACAACTTCGTTATCAGCTGCACTGGTAGCAAAGACATCGAATAATTTCTGGGAAAATTCTTTGAAAATGTTAAGAGGATCACACAAGCCCGGTGCGTCGATCGGGGCGAGAAGCTCCTTCAGTATATCCTGGGACAGTGGATGATTAAACACTCCGAAATCATAAACCAGGTTGGGGAAGGCATCCTACTTACCTCCGCCACACTCTCGATCCTTACAATCCGCCGAGTTCGACTATGAGTAAACTGGTCATGCCAGGTATAATCTTCTGCGATTTCCTTGACCCCTAGTCCATCGTCGATGAGAATACACTGAATTCCTGTAGGGTCAAAGCATTTCTTGCATAGCTCAATGTAGTCGAGCTCGGCCCTCTTGGACTTGATGTCCTCCCACGATGCACCTTTCAGCTCGTAAAGCTTAGCGAGCTGAGAAGTTGCTCGGAAAAATGCCAGAGTATGAATTCCATCTTTCACAAGGGCATCTCCTGTCGCCTCGGAAATCAATCCCTCAAATGGTATATCCTGATTGTTCCGGTGTTCTGCACGGAGCAGTGGGTGGGCATGATTGTCAATCGCGGGGTGAGTGAATGCAGCGTTAAATAACTGAGTATATGTAGGGGTATGTTCCATAGGCAGCAGTATGGCAAGATATGATTTAGCTAAGTTTGTGAAACCTGCTAATCGGATTTCGATGAGTCGGATCCTCATGTATTCTTACTATGTACATTCCTAATCCCAGTAGAATCTGGACGTTTGCCAGAGTCGAAGTCGAAGCGGGTACATCACGGGCCGAATAATTTTTAGCCCCATCTTATCAGATCACTCTCACTAAGGATAATTCAGGGTGGCAAATCCTTGTCAACGGTCATGCCACTCAACGTAGCAGATCTTGAAACTGCCATACGCAACGCCTTCCCAGTCGTTCACCTTGAAATCAAAGACCAGTCGAGTGGCTGCGGAGAGAACTATGCAATCGTTCTCGTTAGCGATGTGAGTAGCGTGGTATCATATTCAGGATTATCGTCCCAACCAAACGATGAATCTACATCCAGGCATTCGAGGGAAAGTCTACGTTAGCGAGACACAGGCTAGGTAGGTTTGGCCATGCCACTAGAATTCCATACCCCGCGCAGGAATTTTCCGCATGAGCTTGATGCCAATCTTTGTAGTCAACGAAAAGTTGAAGGAACAGATTGCACAGATGCATGCTTTCTCGCAGGTCTTGTCCTTTACACCACCAGGCTATCCGCGTTTTTTCTAACCTTTGTGCACCAGAAAACGTATACATCTAAACAGTACGAGGCTCAGCAGGCTAAGAGTACCCAGGGTACTTCATGATGTATCATGATGAAAGATTGCCTCAACATCTTAAATAATCCCGACCAGTTTACAAATGACTAAACAAAGAGGTTTCTCGTAACAGTGAGGTAGCATCTATTCTGTAATAAGTTCTTTATTTCCTATCGGTTTGGTGCTGGATGTCGCCGCCGCCGCCGCCTTCAACGGCTTTGGTCTGGCGCCATCGGCAGTCCAGTGAATCGGGAGACTAGCACTATCTGACACGTAGCGTCGCTTGCGGGATTCCCTCGTCTTCTTAAAAGCAATAGGAATATTCTCAATGTTTTTGGGGTCATCGGTCGGTTTGCGTACGGGAGGAGGGGGAAGCTTTAGGCCATATTTGCTTGAGGCTATGTTGATAGAAACAGCCCGTGCCTGCGCTCGTGTGCGTGCAGATGGACCAGGAACAGTATTAGAAACGCTTCGGGGTCTTGGGTGTAGGCTTTCTTCAAAATCTTTGTCCACATCTTTAAATATATTGCGGAATTGATCGTCGGGCGCGATGTTTGGTGGTGAAGAAAGAGGACTTGAGAACTCGACTTCCGGCTGATTTCTCTCCGACAAAGGCGACGGCGATGCGTCCATTCCCGGAACCAGTAGGGTAGCCTTACCTTCTGCTGGATCCAACACGGTAATTGTGATAGAAGGCTCGTCTGCCATCGTGGCTACAGACACAGCTTCAGGTGTGAATAATGGCGAAGAGTACCGTTCCGGGGTGTTATTAGTAGGGGAGGTGGAACGAGAAGTCGCTGCGCTAGGTTCGTGAAAGATAGGTGTAGCCGCCGCAGGTCCTGAGGGAAGGCACAAGTTTGAGACTATAGTATCGTCCGATGGACAGGGTTTGCCTGGCGTGTTACAAAACAATGTAATTTCCGGGAGATTTTGTTTCAAAGGGGACATCTCCAGCTCAGATTCCGATTCTCGCGCGACTGTCGGGACCGGTGTGTACGCGTGACTAAAGGGGTGAATAGTATTCGATGATGGCGAAGGAGTAAGGTCCAAGAGGTATGATAAACTAGGACTAGGCGAACTGTATAAAGAGGTAGAAGAAGATCTTGAAGAGTCTGACAGCTGAAATTCGGGATGTGACATTGAAGAGGGGACAGCGGGCGGAACACAGAAGGTCATAAGCGATGGCGCCGAGATCGACCTATCAATTGTCATATTCGGAGTGCCATGCTGGTGCAGCATAACAGGAGAGGAACAACAGAAAGCGAATAGCAGAGGAATATCATCGTTGTCATAGAGCAGTTGATGTATTCCAGCCATGCGGACTAGTCATGGAGGGCGTTGGCATAAAAGCGTATGTTCAGTACTGGGACCTACGTTGTAATGTGAAATCCCCAGATCCATTGACATGTGTGTCCACCGTAGCAAGTAGAGAGACTATTGTAGTCGGGCTCAGGGGGCGGCGTGTGGAGGTCGGCGAATAGATTTCTTCCAGCACATAAGGCAAGACTCGGACAAGAAAGGTGACCACAGCGTGCTGTAAAACCTTTCAATGTATGCGGGAGAGACACATTCGGCAAGTGGTTTTTTCATTACCTCAACAAGATCAACGAGCTGGGATCAAAATATAAATATCTGTGTAAATCCATGTTCGAGGTTGTAAGAATGCATGCCCACATACCAGGCTATTTTGCAGAGGAGTGAAGTCTTGTAGATGGGAGAACTGAAGAAGAGTGATAACCTTACTACACACAATAATGAATTCCGCCTCCGAGATGGATATAGAACTTTTTAAAATCTCAGAGATACGGTGAAGGGTGGGAATAATGCTCGCTTGGGGCTGGGATAAGCTTGAAGGTGTGTCTTGTGCTGGATCTTGTCTGATCAAGAGCGTAGCGAGAGGGCCATGGGACGGGGGGGAAGCTGAAGACGACATCTCCTGCATAACAGACCTACTTAAACTTTGAGTTTGGTGTTGAAGCTTTGAAGGGCTGGAACATTGACAGTATATACTGAAACGACGACTTGTAAGATCTAGCGTCAAAAAAGTATCGTAACGACATAGTGACGTCACGCGTCACCTACGAGCTTCAACTAGAGTACTGGCGAACTGTCATCGCGATAAAGAAATGTCTTTCGAATCTCCATACCCCCCCTACGATCCCACGGACAAAAATGGGTCAGTATTCATAAACTTACTTTTGGATGATGTGGCTGAAATACTCGTTATCGGGGTAGATTTTCGTGCGTTTCGAACCCGTATCATGTACCAAATACCCCTGAAATTTTTCTCAATGAAGATACGAAACTGTACTAAAGCGATGGCCTGTCATCATCACGGGTGTCATAGATCAGCTATATAACGCTTGCCATGTACTCTCTTTGGAGTCCCAGAAAACAGATGGTGTAGATAACCAGCCATCTGATGCAAAGATTGCTGAAGGAAAGGGCATCATCGAAAAGATCAGTAAACTGAAGTATCAAATGGCACGAGACCATCCTTTGGAGTGAGCCTATCTAGTGAGCTACCAATTTGGCTCGTGTCTGACAACCGTCCAAGGCCCATTCCCGCGGATGGAGAGATTCATGAAGATATTTATAACTCAGAATTAATACGTCTGGCTAGCAGCGAAAAACATACTTGGTTCACCGCTCCGTGGTTATATGCAGAGTGCGTCATCATAATGACTATTTTGGTATACACGCCAACAATTGACGAATAGGTGCTATCTGTTTGTGATCAAAGTATTCTTGAGTAAGAATCAATCTAATGAAACAGTCAGGTACCGACTTCTTCGCTCATACTTTGCTGACACGAAGTATTGGCGCGACTACGATCCTTTCCTCAGCATGAAAGTGAGGACCTTTCAACAATCCAAAACCTCTATACTTCGTAAGAAGTACATTATCGAAGATACTTGAATTTTGTCTTTCTGAATAGACAGGCTCTCTTAGAAATAGCGACTACTATGCACGAGCTGGAGCTAGAAAAAGACAAACTGGATGACAACAAGGTCAACATACTTTTCAAAGAAATGGTCCAGATGTGCTTATGGTAACGTCCCTTTTTATCTTAACACCCCTTCCATTTTAATTACTGTGAGTCACATAGGGGGAATGCGACTGTGAATAACTTATATGTTATTTGAGTGTCAAACTTAGCTTAAACATCTACAGGATTTGTCACTTCTAACCCATCTCTCTCCAGCTGATATAGAACACTTACAATCTGTTGGAAGAGATGCACAGGCGGCCAGGCAACAATTCATCCTTAAAGACGATCAAGATGACGTATGGCAGCATATTACGTCCTTAAAAGGAGGCCGGATAGACTTCGTTCTTGACAACGGTATGTTTTACAACAATATTAGGAAACACAATGATTTATCGTTCTATCTACAGCCGGGTTTGAGGTAAAAGTCTTCCTTTGGTCTTCGATAGGTGTTTACAGAGATTCTCGATCAGCTGTTCACGGATCTCGTATTTGCCGATTTCCTGGTCACATATACGCCATATATATCTAAAGTCTACTTCCAGTGAATAAGCTCCTGACGTGGTCATTTCTTCGCTAATACTTTCATTAGCCCTAAACTTATCCCTTGGTTTGTGTCGGACGTAACGCCAGTCGATTTTGGACAAACTATTACTTCTCTTTTGGATCCATCTTTTTTCCCTCCATCCTCAGGTTCTAGCGAAGAAATAAGCCCTGGCTTCGAACATCTGGAGCACATGGTTCTACGGTGGCAATCCTACTTGGAACAAGGCATTTTCAACCTCTCGGTTCCTGTGGGAACCGAGCTTGGAAGTGGCGGTACTGTACTGTCAGAGATGGCAAGTTTCTGGACAACTTCCTGGCCTTACTGGAATATGGAAGCCTTAGCTCCTAAGCTATTCGGCTCCCTTCAAAAGAATAGTGACCTCGTGATCTTCAAGGTATGCATGGTCGATGCTAGCGCTTCTCTCATGCTTACTATTCTGGAAATTAGGGCGATCTTAAGTAAATCGAATACTCCTTGACTTGATGGTACTGACGTGGCATCCCTTCTAAGCTATCGCAAGTCCGTTTATGAACCTGTTTACATCTAGTAACCGTGACTCAACTTGTGACCAGGCTTACAGGTGACGTTCGCTGGCCCGCGTGGACTACATTCGCGACAGCAGTTGGTAGGGAACCTATTTTTCCCATTGTATTCGCCACGCTTTGATATGCCGTGGGTTAGGGCCACTCGCAGGCGCATTCCCTATCTTGAGTCTCAGAACGAATAAGGCCGATGTCGTGGTGGGGATTGAAAGACATGTAGCTGAAAGGCTCGATGGGAGTGATGAAAAATGGAGGGTGGACGGAAGGCAAGTCTTCACAGGGTTGACAACGTAAACTGACCCCTCGGTCGGATCCTCCAGATATGCATTAATATCCTACTTGGGGAGCGCAAGACGAAATCTTGCCAATGTACTAGGCCAATAAAGGAGATGGTATTCGGTATAAGTAGCTACGTAGTCTTGAATATTGAATGCAATGCTCACTTCGATCGACCTTGGGCTCCATACAGTACTGCAGATTGCCTTTTATGGTGTGTCACGACAGCACAACCATCTGTCGTCTCGTCATTCAATTCGCTAGTGTAAATTTCTCAGACATATTGCGGGTTAAAACGTTAAAACCGCAACCTTGTTTGCCACGGTTCAAATTCACACCACCTCGTAAATATAAACCTGCGAGACGTATTTAACCAGACGGGACCTCCCGACCCCGGCCCCGGATGCCTTTCCTCCCTCTTTTCGTAGGGCTTTTAGCAGCCATCATCTGCGTTCATGGATTCACCATACCCCAAGCGGAACATCAACACCGTGACAACACAGACCACAAAGTCTTGATCTTGGGGGGAGGCGTTGCTGGAGTAATAGCAGCTCGGACCTTGCATGAGCAGGGGATCCAAGATTTTGCTATCATAGAGGCGCGTGACGAATTAGGAGGACGTTTGCGCAGCACTTCATTCGCTGGAAAGACGGTTGAATTGGGCGCTAACTGGGTCCAAGGTACACAAACAGGCAACGGCCCGGAAAACCCGATCTTGACACTCGTGAAGAAGCACAAAGTCAAGACCCAGTTCAATAACTATTTCGAGAGTCTAAGTAAGAAATCTGACTCCCGAGCCCCCCTATGATTTAACCTTATTCAGCGACCTACGACAATACGGGCGCTGTTGATTATATAGATGTATTCAATGCCTCCAGTGACGCATATGATAACCTCACGGTTTCCGCTGGTACGGTGAAACACATCATACTCGACGTGCAATGAGTTTGACGGCATGGACCCTGCTAGGTGCTCGGGTTCCAAAGGCTCTTGTCGACATGTCCTCTAGAACAGGCTATCGACTATCAGGGACGAAACCCMAGGGYGCCCATGCTTTGGCGTCAGARTATTWYATGGTATATGYRTTCYTCTTCCTGRMRTGGTCAYKTTCCRATTCCGATGCYTGTAGTTTGACTGGGAATATGCTCAAAAACCAGACCAAACGTCTTGGATTGCCTCATCATGGGTACGTAACATCCCCAATAATCATCGTCTGTATTTGTTGACCTTTTTCTAGAATAATAATTTCACCTTTGATGCAGACCAAGGAGGGTTTTCCGAAGACAATTTGCTTTCGATTGACCAGCGAGGCTTCAAGGCCTTCATACAAGAGGAGGCAAAGGAGTTTCTTGATCCGAGTCAACTTTACCTTAATTCTACCGTCAAACAAGTTTCGTGGTCTGGTGCGGGTATCACAGTTACTTTAGAAGATGGGAAGACGATTAGTGGTGATTACGCTCTCTGTACATTCAGTTTGGGTGTACTTCAAAATGACGATGTCAAATTCAAACCAAATCTCCCCGGTACGCTTCTCAATCATGAAATTTCTGTTCACGGGCTTACTATTTACAGCTTTCAAGACAGAGGCAATCGAAAGCATGACTATGGGTACCTACACGAAAATCTTTTTGGAGTTTCCCGAAAAGTTCTGGTTTGACACTGAAGTGAGAAAACTTAAGTAACAATAGACAATTCTGATCGGGTACCATTGTCGTATTAGATGGGCTTGTATGCTGATCCTGAGCGTGGAAGGTATCCAGTGTGGCAAAGCCTCGATCACCCAAACTTT
>CEMJ01393773.1:48763-62214 GCA_900068955.1 Clitocybe nebularis | reverse complement strand
GAGTCAGTGAATATCGACCATGTGGAGAGGCGGAACCATGAAAAAACTCTCACTGCACCATGAAGTCATTTCTATGTGGAGTTAGGCAATACTTATTAGCAAGGTCGACTAATTATGGCCGTCTCATCCCATGACTCCTCGTTTCAATTCCCTACACGAGGCTCAAACGCACGAAACTTACTTACCCACTGGAGACCACCATGGCGTTCGCTGAGACCCCTCTCCATTCTAGGATTATCTCATTCAACTCTTCCTTAGGCCAACCGTTAATAGCGTTATGTCTTGCCTACTTTCTTTTCCATGCTATCAGGTGGTGGTATCTTCGAAAAAGCATGCCTCCTGGGCCTTTAGGGATCCCATGGATTGGTAATAGACCCGAATTACCTGATTTGAAGCCATGGCGAAAGTTTGCAGAATGGAATCGACATTATGGTACGCCATGCTATATTCCCGTCAGGGATCCATTTATGTGATAAACACTTCAGGTTCGGTTGTGTCCATCTTCCTTGGCTCCACACCAGTCATCGGTGCGTTTTGTACCGAGGATTAATCAACAACAAGCTGAGCTTCATCGTAGTTCTTGGGACAGCTCAGCCCGCTTGGGACTTATTGGAGAAGCGCTCAGAGATCTATTCTAGTAGGCCCCGTTTCGTAGTCGCGTGAGTCGCCCGTACGGCGTTTCTGAGCTGGGTAATTAAGCTTATGTAGCGGAGAAATCCTGTCGGATAATATGCGTGGTCTCATGCTGCCAAATGGTGAACACTGGCGCAAATGGAGGAAGGTATTGATTGTGTTCGGGTGCCGTTTAACTCGTACCATACTCAAAAAATCAATTCCCAGGTTCTCCACTCAGGCTTCCACTCTCGGAGGGCAGAAACGTATAAAGAGATACAATCCCTTGAATCAAAGATCATGATTCAACAGATCCTTCATGACCCCATACATTATGAGCGACATCTACAAAGGTATTCAATGTGTAAACAACACCATTTCTGTGCCTTAAAAGATAATGCGGATTCCAGATTTGCAGCGAGCGTTGTGACCTCAGTAACTTATGGACGACGAGTTGACAGCGTGGATGAGTGGATTGTTAAAGAGAATATGGAGTCTATGGACTGTGAGTATGACGATGCTATGAGATATCCATTTCTGAATGATTATCATGGTAGACCTTACAAGGTATGTTGAGATCTTTAACCCTCTTCATTTGACCTTATTCTCATGGTGTTGGATTGAAAGTGTCAAGTGTGTCTCCTCAATTGCTAAACTAATTAATCAAGGACTAATCTTCGTACCAGCATCCCCGGAAAATATCTCGTAGAATCTTGGCCTTGGCTTCTGAAATTACCTGTAAGAGTGCCACCATACATACAGTGACATCAGGATGTGTTCAAGATAGCATGCAGCGTCAACTTCAATGGTTTCGCCGAGAACCCGAACAACGCCGCCAACGGGACGTTTATTTTCTCATGCATCTTCTGGATGACGTTAAGAGAAGAATGAAAGATGGCACAGTCCCTGACTGTCTCACGTCGCAAACTATCTCGACTAAAGATCAGATCGGTTTAACTGATTTGGAAGTTGCATATGCAGTATCAAGTCCGTTTGGGGCCGGCATCGAAACTGTGAATAATGGCACTATATCTGGTATACTGATACTAAATTTTATGTAGACAGCAGGAACATTGACTACGTTTATTCGTGAGTAACTCAGGATGAGGTTTTGTGGACAACTAAATGGCTTGTTTCTAGTCGCAATGATCCATTTCCCCGAGGTCATGAGCAAGGCGCAGAAGGAGATCGAGAGCGTGGTGGGTTCATCAGATCGGATGCCCGAGTTCGGCGACAAAGAGAACTTCCCTTATATCATGGCGCTCATAAACGAGACTCTTAGGTATGCAGAAACGTTTTTTTTGGTGGAGCTTATCAATAAATATTTGGGCATATAGATGGCGCCCAGTAGCAGTTCTAGGTGGTACTCCGCATGCAGTAACGACAGATGACGTGTATAATGGAATGTTGGTATCATTATTTCCCCTCTTGTTTTTTAACGTTATCTTTCTGTCCTTCTTCTAGGTTCATCCCCAAAGGGTCTACCATTTTTGCCAACTTCTAGTGAGTTATTGTACCGATATATCCTTCACTCGCTGACCCTATTTAGTGGGATAATGCATGACCCAGGTAGGCGCTCGCCCTATGTTTCAATAATGTGCTAAGCACGATCCGGTTTTACAGTCATGTTCCCATCACCAGATTCCTTTCAACCCGAACGATTCCTAGAATCTTCCGATCCGAGGTTACGCAACTTCGAGCTCCCCTTTGGGTTTGGTCGCCGGATATGCCCAGGAATGCATCTAGCTTTGAACTCTCTTTTCATCAACGTATCGCGGATACTCTGGGCGTTTGACATAAAACCGGCACTGAATGAGAAAGGCGAAGAAGTTTTACCAGGTTGGTGACTACCATTGATTCTCTCACATGGTTAGGCTAGACAGTTCCTGTCCGTCAGATTCTTGGAACTTTACAAACGGCTTTAACTCGCGGCCTGTTAGCTTCGACTGTAGGTTGATACCTCGTGGCCAAAGGGTCATGAATTGTATTGAAGAAGAGTACCAAGCTGCGCAAGCCAGACTTCAGCACTGGCAGTAACCTGTTTGCTCAACTGGGGCTTGGATTGTAACCGTAGCAAGACCTAAGACTATGTACTATAATGCTTTGAGTCTCCAGCAAGTCTTTATGGAGAATGGACCGATTGATCATTGAGATTAAGCATTACATAATAGAGGTGTATTTACAGCCTTGAACTCTAACGCACGGACCATCAACAGATGACAAAGCAGGTGGGCTTAGATATCCTGGTCCGCAAATTTTCTTCTTCATCCAAACCGGCTCTTGCTTTTGTCAAAGACTCCACCGTTGAGTTCGTTGGACAGACGGAAGCGTCCGCATCAAGATGCAGATTTTCGTGAAGACGTATGCTAGCTATCGTTTCTATTCACGCCATTGTCTGACTTCAACTTTCAAGCCTTACGGGCAAAACCATCACCCTCGAGGTCGAATCGTCTGACACTATCGACAATGTCAAGGCCAAAATCCAGGACAAGGAAGGGTAAGCTCCCCTATGATTCTTTATAAACAGCTTCTGAAAGTGCCAAAGCATCCCCCCTGATCAACAACGCCTGATCTTTGCTGGAAAGCAGCTTGAGGATGGTCGCACTCTCAGCGATTACAACATTCAAAAGGAGTCTACCCTCCATCTGGTCCTTCGTCTCCGCGGAGGTGCCAAGAAGCGCAAGAAGAAGACCTACAACGTTCGTCCTGCTTTGTCTTTTATCGTGTTCAAAACCCTCATCCATGTGCCACCAACAGACCCCCAAGAAAATCAAGCACAAGCGTAAGAAGGTCAAAATGTCCATCCTGAAATACTACAAGGTGGACTCCGATGGCAAGATCAAGCGTCTCCGTCGTGAGTGCCCCACCGCCGAGTGTGGTGCTGGCATCTTCGTAAGCCATCTTTTACATCGTGGAGTATTGTTTCTCATGGTACAAAAGATGGCTTTCCACAAGGACCGTCAATACTGCGGCAAGTGCGGGTTGACCTACACCTTCACCCCGGGCACCAAACCCCCCGTAGTTTAAGCGATGACATGAGTCGCCATAAGCCTAGAGTGTACAGACATTGTGTTCATCTACATTCGTCAATATATGATCAGTCACTCTCAACCAATCATGAGTTCTCTATTAGCATCATAAGTACACAAAGGGCAACCTACCTCATGTTCACTTAAATAATCTCTCACAGGTTTTTCCTTAATGCCCCACACATTGACCTCCTCTTGAATAGCTTAGACATGGCCAAAGGCGATAAGGTGAGCAGATACATGGAACGATCGCTTGATACATTCAGATGATGTCTCGGTATAGAGATATAAGCTCTCTACTGATGCAACCGAAATGGATGTATGGCACCAGTTTCCTCTGAGATTAGGTCAGTACTCACCCAGGATATCAGAGGCTAGCAGTGCAACACAAGATGTGGTGTCTGTTGGTCGGAGACTTGTACCCTCCTTATCTCCGATCGTCAGTAGACGACCTATTGCACTCTAATGGGACGCATTATATTCTCGACGTTGGTTGTGGGTCGGGTATTTGGTAGGACCTACCTTGTGATTCTTTGCCTGGGCTCGACCTTCTATATAGGGCCATGGAAATGGCGGAGAGGTTCCCGAAATCCGAAGTCGTTGGATTTGACCTGACACAACAGAAGTACAGGTCGGATAAAATCTCTGAATTGACCTGAGTTGACGTTGAAACATGCTGTGCACGTAGCGGGACTTTACCAAACTTCTCGTAAGCAAGTTCATTCTCTAAATCCGTTCTTGTAAATACATCGTTGCGCGATAGATTCGTCCAAGGCGATTTAGCCCACGGCCTTCCTTCCTCGTTCAGAGATAAATTCGATATCATACATTGCCGCTGCGTGGCGCAACATGTTGGTTCCAAGCTCCAATGCCAAAACGATATAAGTTTACCTCAGACTACTATGTAAAGGTGCAAGATCCTCAAGGCTTGGTTCAAGAGATAGCTTTATGCCTGCGTCCAGGTTGGCTCCATTTTCTCAACCTTTGTTCGTGGGGATTCCTTCGTTAAATGATCCATCAAGGTGGTCTTCTCATTCTCGCCGATGGCGACTGGGTGGCCTTTGATCAGAATAAAATTGCCCTCGCCCCCGTCATATGGGATCCAAATACCGCTGAAAATGAACAGGCGAAGAACAACCAAGAATCGTGGTATGGGGGATGGCTCAACTTGTTTGGACAACTTACTAGAAGTCGTGAATATAAACCGATCGACACACTAGTTAGGACCCATGGCCGGTTCTCTGACATTGACTCCAATAGTTATTTTAGTCCCATTAATTGGAGCGGGGACGGGATAGAGAATGGTCGTGAAATCGGTGAGATCATGAATAAGAACATGCGGGTAGGTCAGATCATTCCGTTTGATGTCATGACTAATGTCGGAAACCCTAGGAGTTTTTTGAGGGGGGCATAGGTCCAATGGTAGATTACGGGCTGTCCCATAAGATCATTGACATATGGAGGCAGAAGTTTGAGGAGGAACTCGATCACTATCTCTATAATGTTTGGTACTTAACTTCCGCGCGAAAGTCGTAACATTGTATGTGCATGGGCGCTTGTCTCGATTCATGTGTCCTTGGCTTCGTCCGCTATCTGTTTTCATACTTGAATTCTTTGCATAGATGGTGGCTAGATTTTTGACACGTTTCGACGTTCGCGTAAGATTTCGATGATGACCTACCACCAGATCCCCCAACGCACTTTCAGCGAAAAGTACGGGCATCAAAAATTATAATTTACCAGAGCTCATTAATCGCATGATAAATCAAAGGTTTGTAAGTCGCATTTGCTTGCAATTGCCACACGTGTCGGTAGTCGTACAGCAAAGTATCACTTAGAGTCACAGTCATCCCTAAACATAGACGTGTGACATTGTGTTCACTGAATTACAAATACACCCTGAAGCCTCTTGACTCTTATTACTCATACTATACAGTCTAAAATGCCAGCGATTGTTCAGAAAGGTGTGTACACGGCAACCTACAATTTCTGATGTGGAGATTAAAGTGATGTTCTCAAACTAGACGCATTAATTCTTGTGACTGGAGCGTACGTTGGCGATCTCCGATTTTTTCAAATTTTTCTGACAATTATACGCACCATGAAGGACCGGCTTCATTGCATCCCACACTGTTGCGGAGCTGCTCAAGCGCGGGTTTTCCGTCCGCGGGACTGTTAGGAGCGCGGAAAAAGGTCTATTTTTAGAAAACCTTTTCCAAGAGGCGGGGAGCAGGTTTCAGTATATTATTGTTGAAGATATACAAATGGTGCGGAACGATCTGCTCTTTATTCGTATACAAGGGTGCTATCCGTAAATCCCTCTCCAGGAAGGAGGTTTCGACGACGCCGTCAAAGGAGTTGATGGAATCTTACACATCGCATCCCCTCTATATCGAACTGCGCCCATGGGTGTCTGGGAGAACATAATTGAGCCAGCGAAACGTGGTACAACGAACATACTTTCTGCTGCCTCCCGGTATAATCCAAATGTCAAACGAATAGTGATCACATCTTCCTATGCAGGTATTCCTTTGCCCCCGGATCGTGTTGCTTTTCTACAACTGAATTTGACCATCTAGCGGCTGCGGACTCATCGCGTCCCACGGGGACCATATTTACTGCTCAAGACTGGGATACTTCGTATGTTGTCGTTTTAATTGAGTATGCGCTAACTTACTTATGATTGCCGTTCCTCTATAGCACAACTGAGTATGCCTCAAAGAAGGGTAAGGATCTGGAACCCATGATCGCGTACTTCGCCTCGAAAGTATGGGCGGAGAAAGTGGTAGGCTTTGTTGATGGATCTAAATACATTATCAGGGATTGAATCTAATCCTAGGCATGGGACTTCATGGAGCGCGAGAAGCCGTCCTTTGATATTACCACAATTCTGCCTCCCCTTGTCTGTGGACCTGCGTTGCAACCGATCACCACGCCGAAACATCTTAATACGAGTAATTTTGAGCTTTGGAATCTGCTCACTGGCATCAGAGATAATGCTACAAAGTTTTCAAGAAACAATCCACCAATGCCGATGGTTGATGTCCGCGATGTACGTTGTAAAATACTTCTGTTAATGAATTAAATTTTCATATAACTTTTTCAGGTTGCGTGGGCCCATGTTGAAGCTCTCTTGCGCCCCGAGGCTGGAAATCGGAGAATTCCGGTGTCGAACGAGTTTCATCGATATCAAGAGTTCCTCGATATCGTTCATAGTGTTCCGGAGTTGGCTGATAACTTTCCTAACGCTAGCTGGGGAGAATCTGGAAATGGGCCAGATCCCGACACAACTTGGCATGACCTTGATGCAAGCGTGAGCCGAGAGGTTCTTGAAATGAAGTACAGAGATTGGAAGGAAACTATCATAGATGCAGTCACGGGGCTTGTCAAACGGAATAGGGAGGAAGAGTGGTACATATTAACATAATAAAATTACAAACGCGATTATAGTCTACAAATCTGCTACCGGATCTCTCTACGAGTATATACATTTGACAAGAATAGAGAAAAAATGTTGTACACATGACAGAAACCGAGAGGTCAAAGATAGAACATGGTATCCTTTAGAGCAGTTCCCGATACGCCATTATGCCACAAAGCGGTAGCAGCACGCATGGTCTGCTCCTCAAACCCGCTCGTCGCCGATCCACCACTCGAGTCCATGCCCTGTAAGAATTTGTGGATGTAGCATCTCCCTCGCTCACATGCCAAGTCCGCATAATAAGCGGGGGACACAAGACTTACAGCCTTAGTTGCGCGAGCAAACATATAGCTTACTGAATTAGTCAGGGACTGTAGTTCGTCTGCTTGGAAACCAATTTCATCGTGCACAACATAATAATGCGTTGGGCGAGTAGTCCCCTGCAGTCCGCCATGGGCTATATAGGTTGTTGTGAGAGGTTATTGTAGCCTGATAACAAGATAATCGTGCCTTGTAAGAAAAAGTCAAAGTTGTAAACGGCAGTAACCCCTCGGTCAACAACGGTCCCAGCCTTTGGATTACCGTTCATGTCCGCGTTTTCTACCTCAGTGGGGTAGAAGCGTGTATGGTGGCGTTTTCCCTTTGATCCCACGTGTGAGCATGGGCATAAGACATGAATTAAAACCATGTTTGGACTGACACAAATGACAATACTGAGTTTGGGTTTGTAAGGTCCTTTGGCGGTGTCAAATTTCTTGAAAGCTGCTTTGATCATGGGAAGCTCTTCGTTAACCACGATTGGAAATTGGCCCTGAAACATCATGAGTTGGATGTAGAAACAAGGTGCAGAGGGGCCGAACTTCAGAAACCCCATCGCGATAAACGAGAACCCGCTCGGGTAATACTTTATTTCGTGTTCTGAATAGAACCAACCGCTCATGCATCATCTTCGCGAGGTTGGTAACCATCTGAGGATAGGGTAAGAAAGACCATGAAAGAATAATAGCTTCGCTTACTTCTTTCTTCGATTCTTGGACCTCCATGCTCGCAGGATATTGCGCATATAAGGGATCAACGCTAGCCACAACTGCAGCGATAGACGGCGTGCCCTTTACACTTCCTGGGCCTGGGTGGGTCACATCGATCCCGACTAGCATGGTGGGTGTTTTCTTTAGCCATGCCATGTTACGTTGGTCGAGTTGATGGCTTTTAATCAACGTCAGTTAACTTGGGGCAGCAAACATACTGACATCGACTGACTTGACACCGCCCATCTTCATATTAACCTTGAGGGCAACATTAGCATAATATTGCAGCTGACCTATATCGATGGTAAACATTGACAGCGGTTAAATTGACTTGCATGATAACATACCCTTCTCCTTGCGAATCTTGCTACTGTGAACGCACACAGTTGCTATTCGAGTTTCGCATAAGTCAGTATGGACTAGATCCTCTAAAGGTCGCCTTACCAAGATCCAAGTGTGAATCACAAAGATGTTTGAGACCAGAATAAACGTGTTTGTCACTGTTCGAGAGCACCACCATAACTAATGTTGGCTTTGACTTCATCGATCGTAGTGTATTCCTTATGACCCCGATAGCCGCAGCACGAATCGGATCCGCTCTATCTTTCCCTGGTAGCGACGCTTGGAGAACGATGGGGTCTTTTCGCTCAACAGACATTCCGCTCTTTCCGCACATATCAGCAAATCCCCTGATAACTGCAAGTAATTCGGGATCTCCAGGGCCTGAAAATTCATCCCGCGGGTTGCCGTCTTTGATGATAAGGACAGCCCAATTCTCAAGGCGCGCACCCTTTGCGAACTTGACGGCCCTCATATTCCAACTAGCTCTATCGTCGACGCTAGGAGTACCTTGGCCATACTGAATTCCAGGCGCTGGAAGAATCCTTCCAGGTACGACAGTCATCTCGGTACCAATACTTACCCCGAAAGCACCGAGAGGGGCAGCCCCCTGCCGGAACCCGAGTTCATCCAACCCCCGTCCAACAATGGCTGTAGCATTGACATTGGGGGGCTTCGCTGCCACCAAGATCATGGCAGCCGTGTGCTCATCCGTCAATTTTCCACGGTACGGCTGATTTGGTAGAATTTCGCAGATCTCGGGTGGGAGAAGATTGGATTTCTGACCACCAACATCAACAAGAGGGAGTTCCGGATGTCTCAGGACGATATTATACTCTGAATTGTTTCAAACGTTAGCGTTTGGAGCTGTAAACTGCAAAGATCACAAACTTCTCTTGAAGTAAGCTTCAACAGAGAGCTTTGCGCCATCAAACTCGGCAACCTCGAAACTGTGTTGTTTGGCATTCATGTTTGACATGGTCTTGACCGTCTTCTTATATCCCAGGTGGGTAGTTCTGACCCTGACGCCTTTTACAAATACATTGACACGCGCCCCGAAACTTGAGTTTCTGAATTCCATCATAGCTTGCGCAAGGTTTCCTGGGACATAGAATGCCGTAGTACAAACTAACAAAAGCATCAGCGAGGTACAATAGCAAGGATCATACACAGACCATTCACATTGACCATTAACTGGTTGTGGGACGGCCGGACTGATGAATAGAATCCTTTCCATGCCTCGAGACCCCCTCCGAGACTCGAAGGTGCGCCTGCAGATGGGAAGAAATACCGATTCCGACCCACCATGACACCTGGACCTCCCGAACGGTTCGGGTGCGCCGCCAAAACGATATTCAGAGCAGATATTACAGGTAAAATATCGTAATTTCGATACTGCGCTTGGCCCGCGAGGTAACTGCGAATAATGATAAGAGGAGCAAAGATAGACGGTCGAGGTGAACGTACTTGACCAAGCCTTGGGTATCAATATTCCGGGCAAACTCTATTGTGAGTGAGTACTCCTTTCCCCCCGCTTTTGGAGCTGTTTCATCCTCATCATAGAATGGGACCCTAATTGTTAAGGGCTGGGGAAGTTTCTTGGCTGTGATCAACTTCGTCGCGTGGTCATGAGCGACATTACCTTTGAGACCATTCCGTGTCCAGTCAGGACTCTGTTCGGCTAATTGGAATATACGTCGCTTCACACGGCGCATAGCCGTGTTTGATGTAGGAGAAATAGAAACGTCGTACTCGAAAAGGGGACCTTTGGGAACCTTGACAGGGAAAAAGTTGGCACGCAACTTGATCGCTTTCCCTTGAATCCCGAAACCTGGTCGCAAGGGAAGTTCATCCCTTTCCAGCTTTATTTTGCTGAAGGATGCGACCAAAGCCTGTTCACTATTATCTAAGAAACGGGCATCGATGGTTGCAGGTTGATTTTGGGCGAAAACACTGTCAACAGGTGTTTAGCCCGCCAAATAGGTAGAAGAAAGCTAAGTTACCCGCCAGCCTCTCGTGGACCACCTCTGCCACCACCACCACCACCGCCTCTAAAGCCACCTCTACCTCGGTCATGATGACCGCCCCGGTCCTGGTAACCACCTCTGCCGCCTCCGCCTCTGTCTTGGAAGCCACCCCTTCCACCACCCCGGTCGCCAAAGCCTCCTCCACGGCCTGAACCAGACCCCCTACTTCTTGTATCTGGGCTACCACGTCCAGCGGGTGACCCTGCACGACCTTGTCCTCCACCTCTCTGGGCCATATTCAAAATTTTTTGTTGCCGGGAGGTTGACTTGGATGTACAAAATGAATAGGAGTGGGCCTCGATACTATGTCTATACAGGAAAAGCACTTGCAACCAAAGCCAGGCCAAAGAGGCGTGGTTGTGGTAGAAAGGGCTTGGTCTATCAAGCGTAACAAACAAGGTGTCTTATATGTACCTTGATATCACGTGAGACCGCGTGTATTTCTAGCGCCGCGAGTCTTACATAACCCGAGCGACGCCAACGGAAAATGTTTCACTTAAGCGCTGTAATATTTTCGAGAGAGTGCAAGGTACGGGCGTGATAAAAAAAACTATGGTCTTCGCGACAAAACGAGGTGAAAGGCTAGGGGGTCTCGCGAACCATAGCGGAAGAAAAAACGGGAACTCAATATATTAGACACGAAGGGCCCAACCCGTAAATTGGAAGAGCTTCTGAAATTCTGGGCGTCACAACTATTTAAGTACATTTACACATCAAACCTTAGTCTCAGAGATCTTTCGTAGAATCTGGTTTTGAATAACAAGGAGAAGTGCATACAGCATCTCCACACGCTTCAGATACAGGTTAATTATACAACGTAACATAAGAAGGCGGCGAGCACTCACAGGTACTTCAATTCCTCGCTCTTTGGCCATTCGTACTACCTCGCCAAAGATAACCTCAACTTCGATTGGTTGATCCCTCTCCACATCCAACATCATGCTTGGTTTGTGGTTCATATCAGGGGTAACATGAAGCTGTCGAGTATTCTCCACGACGCCGTCGATGAGGGATGATGGTAACCCACTCTCAGAGTCCGGGTACCCAATAGCGCGACCTAAGAAATAGTTTATAAACTCTACACCACAAGCGGTACCCAGATACCCCACCCACCCAAAATTACAAGCTCTCGCAGAGTGGACTTGATTGTGGGGATCGTGTGCGTATTGATAAGGTCAGCTGTCACTGGTGATAGGTACGGTGTGTACGAAACCGAGGGGTCCGACGGGGGAGGGCGGAAAAGGGAAGGAATCCTGTAGCTATTGACGTTGGTTGAGCACAGCATCTCGCCTAAGAGGGAAGTGGAAAGGACTTAGTGAGCGTCGCAAAGGACGAAAATGCGACATTCCAAAAGTTCTTTGCAAATTTCTTCCTTTGTACCTCGGGGACAATTTCGACGGTGCTACCGCCAGATTCCAGGATTCCTCCAATATCTTCCAACAGCGCGGCTTCTGCAGGGGTGTTCTTTTCTGTCGTGAAATCATTATGCCTATATACCCCGAGTGTTACTCTTGCCTTTGGGTATCGTTAGTTGTCTAGGTTTAAAATTTGCTAGGATGTCGGCCACCCACAAAATCACCGTGTTCAACCACGTTTGGTTCCAGCAGATTAGTTGCAATCCAAATGGCAACACTGATTATACTAGGTTCATCTTTTCCAAGCCCTTTCAGAGTGTGATAAAGGTCGCGTTCGACATTTAGCCCGTTTTGTATCAGCACATATGTCGGTTGTGTGTGATTTTCTGTGTACGGCGAGGACAGTAGAGGTTTGAGCATCGCGGAGGTAGTCAGTCTCTCGGGGATGGCTTTCGTAGTAACCAATACATATGAATAGGAGCGATCAGCAGCCTCAGAAACGGATCGCACGACTGGGAGACATATTCATCACACGATATCTATTGTGAGCCCTCGCAATCCCTTTGAAAGGTAGGCCACGTACGACGATCGGGCCTCCATCCGCTGATATTTCCATACTTTTTACTTTTGTAATGTATACCATGAGCTATATTGCAAGCGTCGTGAAGAAGAGCTACAGAGTGGATGAGTAAGATTACCATCTATCGCATCGTAGTTGCTTCGAGCGACGGCAGTAACGCGCGCAAGCCCACTCCTTTTGAGAATCAAAGCATCTGTATTCAAAAGTAAGTATCCATGATTAACTTGACCGAACAAATTTGGAGACTTACAGATCGCGCCTACAGCACCAAACCCAACCACAAGTACGTCTTTCACTGGGGCGGACATTTGGTTATCTTTGTGAGGTGTCAAAGGGATTCTCTTCAGGGGAAGCCAACCGTCGGGCCGACGAAGCCCGGAAGGCAGCGAGGAGCCGAAGTTGAAATCACCATTATACTAGCCATCACCTCCAAGTTCCGTGTCGTGACAGTAGATCGGTCGGATCCATTGAGTAGCGACTTGCAATTACAGACATGAAGATTATGGACTAACTGGGAGCCTGGGGATCGAACTTCGTCCTCCCCACCTTCCGGAACATTGCGTGAGAAAGCTGCCACACAATATAATTTTAGGCGAGCAGCCTTTAACAAGTCCGAGAAGTTACTTGTTTCGTAGGCACAGCCTCATCCATTTAGTATACATACATGAGCTATGTTTATCGTATTTGTACAAATACATTTCAAATTCGACTTCGATTCCCCTAAGCTGTTCCTCTTAACTGTTTATCCTCTTCGAACGACTGCTTGACCTAGGCGATAGGAGTTAGAATGACTCGTACCTTGTACTTTCCGGACTAACCTTCGACATGAACTCATCGTCCGTCAAGACTCTGATTCCGGTAGCAGCAAGAGCCTTTGAGACATCGAGACATGCATTATGGGCCTTGACAGTTGCTGCAGCTTTTTCGAAATCGGGGGTATGGTTTCCCCCATCTTCGACTGTGGGAATAGCTGTGGATAGGATAAGGCATTGTTTGTGTCATGAGCGCGGACCAACACTTACCGAATCCAGGATGCAAGGAAGGAAGAGCTAAAAACAAC
>CEMJ01393773.1:6056-48713 GCA_900068955.1 Clitocybe nebularis | reverse complement strand
GCAAGGAAGGAAGAGCTAAAAACAACCTTTTAAATTTGGTCCACATCATGGATAACCCCACATACCATATGTAACATTCCCCTGAATGAGTGGGTCAGACAAATGATGAACGAGGTATAATAAAAGTTTATGGCTTACAAAATCTGTCGAAGCACTCTTGATACCCCATTCGTAATCTATTGTCCCGTATCTATTGAGTACGATGTTTGCAACCTCATCACCTGGGTGGGGGCTTCCATTTGAGCCTTTTGTGTGACCTCAAAGTAAGATGGAGTTTACCCAATGCTTTATTTTGACGAAGGTCATGAGTACCGGTGGCTTCAGTGATGATATTTACTTTGCATCCCGTAGCTAGGCCTGCAGCACTTTTTCAAGTCGTTAGTCTCAGAGTGTATAAGAGAGCTAAAATCATACTGGAAGCATGGAAGAACGCGCTTGACTGTTACAACCAGCTCTGCTCGTGTTGGTGCACGAATATAACAGCTGTATAAGTAAATTTAAAATAAGTCTAAGGGTCAAAATATGCGATAAAAGGATACTAACATCATCCTAGCAAAATCAGGTATAACTGGCGATAAATCAATGCATTGTTTTCGTTTAGAGAGCGTCATTAACTACAACTTACTGTTTGGTGCCCAATCCCTTCCTTCGAATATACCATGAACGCGATGTGTAGGTCGAAGCTGTTGGCGCAAGGCTGATATATTATTGTACCCGAGTACAGCCGCATCCAATGCGTTTTTGCCTTCCCAAGGGGATAACGCGGCATGTGCACTGGCAAAAAGTGAGATACAGTTAATATGTCACAAATGACTTACGTGTGCCCAGTATACTCTACTGTCATGCGTTCCAAAGCAAGACAACTACTAAGGCTGACGGAGCCTATGGGACCAGGTGCAGGGTGACTCCTGAGGAGGAGCCTGTTAGAAGGGAGAGAAAGATACTGAAGTATGGGGAACTAACATCAAACATGCGTCCATATCCTCGTACGCGCCTTTTTCCAGCAACATTATTTTCCCTGATCCTCCTTCCTCCGCTATAAAGATTTCAGTGACGTAACATTTCCATTCAGGGAGTGATCTAACCAGGTGTGCCTAGAACGGATATCTTTCCAGAAATATTGAATTTCTGGAGAGCAACCTTAATTGCGCAAGCAACCGCAACACCTGAATAAAGTTGGTTTTAAAGAGCGTTGCGGCTTAGAATCTAGAGGCAGTGGCTATACCAGAGATAGCAATCAGATTATGGCCACAAGCATGCCCAACGCCTGGAAGGGCATCCATCTACCGCGTAGTGTGAGCCTTATTGAAAACCAATCCGGAAATATTTGCAGACCTCGGAGTTGACGCCAATTGTTCTTCCCCCTTGTCCGTGAGAAAATGTCGCTCTCCATGCAGTTGGTAAATGATAGTGTTGCTCTACTTCGAAGCCATGTTTCTTCATGAACGCGGTCAGGACATCATGGGCATAACTGTTGGGGGAGTTAAATAACTATTATCGGTTATGATTATTCCACCTACTGTTCCTCAAATTTGATTTCTGGATGGCCTAATAGACAAGGATTACGCTCAGCAATAAGTTGCCATAGTAATAATATTCGTACTGTGAATATCAAGGCTCAGCTCTCGTAACTCTGCGTCAAGCCCTTTAATCGTTGCTTCGATATTGTCCAGAATATCTGGTCTGTACAAGTTTGTCCCCCCAGGCCGTGCCGGCGTTGGCTCTGTAGCATCTCCGGGGCCCCAAACTGGGCCGGAGCTTGATGGAGAGTAGTGGCAACAGTTTGTCATACTTCAGTCTACTAGGATGGTGGAGACGAACGAAAGATGAATTCAGATTACAAGCAAGCTCCAGGATCTATAGCTAAGCGTAGTTTCCCACGTATATCCGATAAGATAAGATTCAAAAAACATAAAGCAGAGATCGGCGCGAAATTCGCTTCTTCTTTCCAAGTGAAAAAAGTTCATCACTTGGAGGCCTTGGAGTAGTTGGGATCAGCAGCATCGATTTGGGTGGAGAGACAGACTGTTATGAGGCTTTCTGTCAATATAATATTCTGATACGGATATGTCGCAGCCTTGTGGAGTTGGGACGACCAACCATACAAGTCCAGGTGTTTTAACCTCATACCTTCCGGTTCGTTCGTCGGCGATGTGGCAAACTAGTGGAACCCGAAGCTGACGGAATAAAGGCTCGGAGATCTCGCAAGGGTTGGGGAGAACATGTCGAGTAACAGTACCACGGAGGAATCTAATAAAACCGTTGTTTAAGAACCGAGGGGTGCGCGACCTGAGGGTATCGTCTTCAAGGCGTGGTACCGGTGTTTGCTATGATAAACCACACCGTAGTTCTCAGAGACGAGAACTATACTTGTCATTGATTGATCTGACGATACATCAGGGGACCTCAATTTTCTAGAACGATGTCGAACCCCAAACCCCTACATGTGGAGCTTCAAGCCTGTCCGTTGACACCATACTCGGATATTTGTTGGATTTTCCGCCTGCGGAGGGAAAAAGTCAGAAGTTGGGAGTCGGACATCCTCATAAGGCGCCCTAGAGGCCGGAGCCATGCGAGCAGACTAAGTATCCATCAAATGTATGCCCTAAATGCAACATATATTGTCTAGGGTGTGCTGACGAAAATGTCAATAGTGAACTAGATAATAGTACACTATCTTTGAAATTACTTTCTGGGACAGGATAATAGGTTAGAGAAGGTGTGTAATTGTCGGGGGCCCGGAAATATTGAAGTCTTTCAATCGTTCTAGATTGTGCTTGCAGCTTGTCATGTGTCAGGCGGTAGATAGCTAGAGAATCACAATTTCGACTCGGCTATTATTAATGAGGCTACGCATTGTCCAGAAGCTTTGAGTATCTTATTCTGTCACGATTGCCAAAAGCCTGAATGACTCCGAATTCTAGGTGTGTCAGATTATCATATTCAAACCATATAGTTGATCTCGGCTGGCGACCCGGCGCAACCACCACCGACGACGGACGACCCCTTCTACCAACGAAAAAAGAAAGGAGGTAGTGCCCAAAGTCAAACTTTCAAAATCCCAGCCCAAAACAAGCCAAATGCCCCCTCCACGCTGGAACTTCCTTCCGGAAGTAGAGTCTCATCATACAGAGGGGCCCTCTTGTCAAAGTCGACGCCATTTCGCCGCAAATCCAGAGCCCAGCAACTAGATCCAGATCTACATTGCAACCTCTGCGGACACAGAGATGATATCATTTAGCCGGCTAGAACAGTCCGTGGTTGGGGTTTCTTCAACTTATTTGGATGAACAACCTTGAACGGCCTGAAAAGTTACTTGTCCCTTGAGTCCCATTCACTCCGTGTACATACATGAGTTATCCTTGTCGCCTTGTATAGATATATGTTAAACCGGATTTTGATATCTGAATGTCCTGCTAATCTGTTCTTAACTGTTTATCCTCTTCAAACGACTGCTTGACCTAGGTAGTGGGAGTTAGAACGAATTGTACTTTGTGCTTTCTAGACTGACCTTCGACATGAATTCGTCGTCCATCAAGACTCTGATTCCAGTAGCAGCAAGAGCCTTTGAGACATCGAGACATGCATTATGGGCCTTGACAGTTGCTGCAGCTTTTTCGAAATCGGGGGTATGGTTTCCCCCATATTCGACTGTAGGAATAGCTGCAAATAGGATGGGGTATTGTTTATATCATGAGTGCGAACCAACGCTTACCGAATCCGGGATGCAAGGAAGGAAGAGCTAAAAACAACCTTTGAATTTGGTCTACATTATGGGCAAACCCACACACCATATGTAATACTCCCCTAAATGAGTGGGTCGGACAAATGAGAAAGGACATATTGATGATTTATGGCTTACAAAATCTGTCGAAGCGCTCTTGATGCCCCATTCATAATCTATTGTTCCGTATCTGTTGAGTATGATATTTGCAACTTCATCACCTGGGAGACTTGCGTTTGAGTTTTCCATGTAACCTTCAAATAAGGTAGAATCTACCTAATGCTTTGTTTTGACGAAGATCATCAGCAGTGGCTTCGGTGATTATGTTTACTTCGCATCCCGTAGCTAGGCCAGCGGCACTTTTGCGGGTCATTACTCTCAGAGTCTACGTGAGGGCTAGCATCATACTGGAAGCATGGAAGAACACGCTTGACTGTTACTGCTAGTTCTGCTCGTGTTGGTGCACGAATATAGCAGCTGCATAAGTGAATTAAACTAAGGGTCAAAGATTGTGTTGCAAAAATACTGACATCATCCTAGCAAAATCGGGTATGACTGGTGATACATATAAGTGCCTTGCTTCCGTTTAGAATGCCCATTAACTACAACTTACTATTTGGCGCCCAATCCCTTCCTTCAAATATACCATGAACGCGATGTGTAGGTTGAAGCTGTTGGCGCAAGGCTGATATATTATTGTACCCGAGTACAGCCGCATCCAATGCGTTTTTGCCTTCCCAAGGGGATAACGCGGCATGTGCACTGACGAAAGGTGAGATATAGTACACATATTATAGATGACTTACGTGTGTCCAGTATACTCTACTTTTATGCATTCCAAAGCAAGACAACTGCTCAGACTGACGGAACCTATGGGTCCGGGTGCAGGATGACTCCTGAGGAGCCCGTCAGAAGGAAGCCAAAGGCACAGAAGCATGAGGAATTAACATCAAACATGCGTCCATGCCCTCGTACGCGCCCTTTTCCATCAGTATTGTTTTCCCTGATCCTCCTTCCTCCGCTATAAAGACTTCAGAGACGTAACATTGCCGTTCGGAAAAAGGCCTAACCAGGTGTGCCTAGAATAGATATCTTTCCGGAAATGTCAAATTTCTGGAGGGCAACCTTGATTGCACATGCAACTGCAACGCCTGAATAAAGCCGGTTTTAAAGAGCATTGTGGTTTAGAGGCGATGCCTGTACCAGAGATAGCGATCAAATTATGGCCGCAAGCGTGCCCAACACCTGGAAGGGCATCCATCTAATAAATAGTGTGAGCCTTATGAAAATCAATTTGAGATGATTTGCAGACCTCTGAGTTGATGCCAACTATCCTTCCCCCTTGTCCGTGAGAAAATGTCGCTCTCCATGCAGTTGGTAAATGATAGTGTTGTTCCACTTTGAAACCATGTTTTTTCATGAATGCGGTCAGGACATCATGGGCGTAACTGTTGCGGAGCTGAAGTGGTTGTTGCTACCTGTGCTTATTCCACTTACTGCTCCTCGAATTTTATTTCCGGATGGCCTGATAGACATGTATTATACTTGAAAATAGGTCACCACAGTAATCATCTTCGTACTGTGAATATCAAGGCTCAGTTCTCGCAACTCTGCGTCGAGCCCTTTGATCGTTGCTTCGATATTGTCCAGAATATCTGGTCTGTACAAGTTTGTCCCCCCAGGCCGTGCCGGCGTTGGCTCTGTAGCATCTCCGGGGCCCCAAACTGGGCCGGAGCTTGATGGAGAGTAGTGGCAACAGTTTGTCATTATTCAGTCTACTAGGGCGAAGACGAACGAAAGAAGAAACCAGATTGATACGGTGTTTCCCACGTATACCCGATAAGATAAGATTCAAAGTAAATGACTCTCAGATGAAAACTGTTGACTCGAGCATGACAACGGCGAATCCTCAACTCGACGCTTTTTTGGCGCAGCAACGCCTTTTGTTGGCAAGAGAGCGCGAAGTAGAGATAGAGCGCAGTTCGCTTCTTCTTTCCAACTGTGGCCCGAAACTTCTGGAGAAAAAAGGATTATCACTCGGAGGCCTTGGGGTAGTTGGAGTCAGCATTGGTTTGGGTGGAAAGACGTACTGCTATGAGGCTTTCTGTCGCTAGAATATTCTAATCCATGTGCATCACAGCCTCGTTGAATTGGAACGCCCAACTGCCTACCATACAAGTCCGGTGTTTCCGCCTCATACCTTCAGGTTCGTTCATGGGGGACATGGCAAACTAATGGAACCGGAAGCTGACAGAATCAAGGCCCGGAGATCTTGCAAGGATTGAAGAAAACGTATCGAGTAACAATGCAACGAAGAAATCTAAGAAACCTGCTGTTCAAGAGCCGAGGGGTGCCCAGCCTGAAGGCGTCGTCTACAAGGTGGGAAGGGGGCGTGGTATTCGCCCCTTGTGCTGAACCACGTCGTAGATCTCCGAGACGAGAATAATAATTGCTATTGACTCATCTGACTCCACATCAGAGGACCTCGACCTGCCAGAACGATGTCGTGTTCTGAAGCTCGCGAATAGTGTCACTTATAACAGGTATATAAACTTAGTTGATATTGATTTTTTCTCATTCTTTTAGAATGGAGAAAGCCCTGAATCAGCTTGAACGGTCGGCTAAAGGCGACAAGGTCTGTTCATGATTATATCAGGCTGGTTGTCAGCTGAACAAGATTAGGGAGAGTCAGACTCGTCGGCGGAATCCAATCGCTTGATGCAAGTATTGCTGGGTATGGGAACCCCATCTGCAAGGATACCAATACAAAACATTGGATTCTTCGATGAGAATCTGAATACAAGTCAGAAAGAGGCCGTCAGGTTTTGTTTGGAATCACCAGAAGTAGCTTGCATCCATGGACCCCCAGGTGTGTCTGAGACTAAGAGACCCATTTCTGCCGCCGTTACAATGGATCCGAGTTATAGGTACTGGAAAAACGCACACACTCATCGAAATTATCCGACAGCTCACAACGATATCTACTTATAACCCTAAACCTCTACGGCTCCTCGTCTGCGGAGCTTCAAACCTGTCTGTTGATAACATACTCGAACGCTTGTTGGCTTTACCTGTGGAAGAAAAGGGTCGAAAATTGGGGGTGACGAGAATCGGACATCCTGCGCGTATTATGGCCCATGAAGGCATTCTTGAATCTACCCTAGAGGTCAAAGCCACGCGAACAGATCAAGTATGCATTGAATGTACGTCTTTGAGTGCTTTGGATGTAACAGATAGTTTGTCTAGGCTGCACTGGCGAAAGATGTCAAAAGTGAACTAGATACTACCCTTGGAATTCTTTCCGGGAAAGGGAAAGGTGTAAAAGGAAAGGGCCCCAGAGGGGCCGAACGCAAGAAGCTATGGGACGACGTGAAGGCCCTCCGAAGAGAGTGAGTTATTATATTCTATATACCTTACCACATGCCAATTGTCCTAGATATCGCCGACGAGAGGGAGGCGTAGTGAAGTCTGTCCTGTCAGACTCGCAGGTATGTAATTTTTAGGGGTCATAAGTATCAAAGCAAACCACCTAATTGGTCCAGATTGTGCTTGCGACTTGTCATTCATCAGGCGGCAGACAGCTACGGAATCACAATTTCGATGTGGTTATTATTGACGAAGCTACACAGGCTCTGGAAGCTGTAGGTACTTTTTCTCCTGCTGTTGCAAATAAATTCCGAATGGCACTGAGTTTTAGGTGTGTTGGATTCCTATATTCAAAGCCAAGAAGTTGATCCTGGCTGGAGATCCGATGCAATTGCCACCGACGATCCTTTCTATCAACGATGACAAGAAAAAGAAACAGAAGGAGAGAGTACCAAAAGCTAAACCTTCTTCAAAGTCCCAACCTGTCAAAACGCCCAACGCCCCTTCCAGTCCTTCCCTGCCAGAATCTCCTTCCGACAGCACAGACTCTGAATCGTCCGACCGCACAGAGGAGCCCCCTGTATCAAAACCAACGGCTATTCCCCCCAAGAATTCAATAACGAGATTCAGGCCTACACTGCAACCACCGCGTACGCTAGAGACAACCTTGTTTGACCGGCTAGAGATGATGTACGGGCCGAGCATCAAACGAATGCTCGAAGTCCAGTATCGGTTTGTCAATTTTCATTTATCCTTACCACCAGTAGAACCGCATGCTAAAACCTATGTAGCATGCACGAGCAGATCTGTGCCTTTCCGTCAGAAGCCCTATATTCGTCCAAGCTGGTATCGCATTCTTCTGTCGAGAAACACATATTGGGGGACCTTCCCAATACCCACGCTGATTCTGAAGAAGACGAAAAGGAAATGCTAGCCACGCCGGTTGTATTTTTTGACACGGCGGGTTGTGAGTATTTTGAGAGGCTTGATGGAGACGGGGACGAGGGAAGCCGGTGTAATGAAAACGAAGCTACCGTCGTGAAGAACTGGGTGGAAAAACTGGTATGATCGATGTACTTTTGTAAGGAAATGCTCTCACTGGTTGGTACATCTATAGGTCGAAGTTGGAGTTGCACCAGACCAGATTGCTGTCATCACTCCGTAAGTGGTTCAAAACATTTCTCCGGCCAAATGCTAAAGCTCTGCTTGGGTAGATACCAGGCCCAAGTAACCCTTCTCTCGTCTCTGCTTCGCCCAATATATGGTACAAGCATTGAGATAGGAAGTGTGGATGGCATGCAAGGGCGGGAAAAAGAGGCAGTGATCATCAGCCTTGTTCGGAGTAACGAAAATGTACGGATGCCTTTTCTTATCGTCACAAGCTTTCTTCGTTTACATCTTTCTGTTTTAGCGGGAGGTCGGATTCCTGAAAGAAAAGAGGCGTCTCAACGGTCCGTACATTTTTGTCCAGCTTTCGATAACACTTTTGTAAATGACTGGCCGTCAGTTGCTATGACTCGAGCCAAGCGGCATCTCGTAGGTGTCAAAAGAGTCTAGTTCCCATCTCTGTCAATTGACATAATAACAGTGCGTCGTCGGGGATTCTTCAACAGTCTGCCACGGTGGCAGTTATCTCAAGAAATGGCTAGCATGGTTAGAAGCCAATGCAGACGTTAGATATGCAGGATTAGAGTAAGGGAAGCAATACAGTTGTAAAGTAACGTGTACATACAAGTATTCAGCATGAAGGAAGGTAGGCGGTCGAGGGGCGTGATACATATACGAGAAACAGATATTACTGCTGGCGGCGTGAGTGTCTTACATGTGTCTGGCTTGTCGAAAGTAACTTGCGCTTAATACTCATCCACATCGAGAATGGAGGCATATTCCGAAACCGACCGATCGTCCTCATACTCTTGAACCACATCCTCCATAGCATATCTCATGATCGGTGTTGTAGGGACGAGCTTCGGCCCAACGACCTCGAGTATCTCTTCGTAGTTGTCTCTTGGCAGTCCCTGTCTGAGCTCGTGTTCCGAGACCGGGATCATGCCTTCTTCTGATTGCTGAGGAACAAGGTCGACCGCTGTCCCGCTGGGCGGGCCAAAAGGTATCCCGCCAAAATCACCCCCACTCCTCACCCGGACCTCTTCTCCGTTCTCCTTAGTGACCGTCTCTGTCCACCGTAAATCCAGCACCCGCCCCTTTACCATCCCATCCACTGCCCGAACTCCCAGCTCACGACATAGCAGGAAATATGGAAGGTATTGTGTGTCTGGTTGCGTGAGTCGGCTCATCACCTTCAATAGTTGCATGGCAGTGAAATCAGCGGAGTAGTAGCCAGCAACCATAGAATTGGAACGGTCTTCGTCAGCAGCTTGGGATGGGCCGTTGGGATTTGTTATTGGCGAGTAGATTTTGAATCCTGCAGGACCAAGACCAGGATGAAGTGTATCCGGATTGCTAGTATTGGCAGCCTGAGCGGTGCCGGCCTCCTGTGCGCCCGAAGCTGACTGGGAAGAGTGGATGATGTGGAGGTTTAAGAGTGAGTGGGCTTGTAAGAAGTGTGAGCTTTGTTTCACTATCAGCATAAAATGTCAGAAGGTGTTTGATGATATCCAGATACACGGAATATACCTTCTATTTTTCCGTTGGAATTGACTGTAATAATAACGATCAGAGTTGCGTTTGGGACACGAGACTTTGGGCTAACCATAATCTGTAATATAATCATGCCAGTGTGCCAGCTTCCCCCCAAATGCCTCATAAAGGGTTTCAAAGTCCAGGCCTAGACGAAGTCGCTCTGGCACACGCGTAAGCACATGATCTCGGAAAAACGACTTTGTTTCCGTCCTGGAACAATCTCCAATCGTTATAATCTAGAGGGGGCATAAATCATTTAGGATGGATTGCGTATGGCGGTGCATTTCAGAGTGTTAGATGTACCTTGCAATGTTGCATCACGTTGAGTCGCCTCAACCATGTCTGATAGAATGGATCACTAGTTGCATGTATAACGTGGCATAAACGGTCTTGTTTTGTTAACACGAGCATGGAATCGAGCAAGCACTTCATTGCGTCTGTTGATTGTATGAGGGCAGGCCTGTAAGAGTGTCAGCAAGACTAAAACGAGAGTTAGGTTTAAGACTGACAATTTGTGCGCCTCGTCAAAGAAGATGACCTAGGAAATCACAACTCTTCAATACCATACTGGCAAACAGAATTATGTATCACTTACAGGCATTTTCTTGATAGGTTTCTCCTTTCCCTTCTCTGATTTCATCGTTTCCTCAGTTTGAGAGCTCCGTGGTGGCTTGGGAAGCTCTCTTTCCTTGGCTTTGGGAGTTTTCCTGAAACCCCATCTTGACTTGGGGGTGCTTGAACCATTGGTACCAGGGTTGACGTGCGTTCGGTCTGATGTAACATCTGACTCTTGGCGTCTGGCCTTTTTGCAATTGTTACTATCCCTGTCATCTTCGAGCGGCTGGAACTCCCAATATTTTAACAGCGAGCTCTAAGATATAAATAATTGGTTCGAGGGTGTGCTTGAAAAAAGTGGAAGCACAAACTTGGAAGAGCTCCATCAGCCGAGCAATGTCACTTGTTTTCACATTCGCAGCTTTTGAATCGCTGGGAGCATCCGCTACACGGCGCTCGACGTTCATGCGGTCGTGCTGCAGACGACCGATTTAGTCATATACCGCACACAACAGGAAATGCAATAACCTTGAAACTCCATGCTTCCCGTTCGAACTCGTCATACCCTTCCATCTTGTGAGATATTTCATCAAAATACACTTCCATTTGTTGGCTCAAGCTCAGGTAGAGGCTCGCAAGGTCAGCAAATCCAGCAATCCGCAAGTCGAAGTGAAGAACATGGTATTGCTCTCGGGAGAGCACCTCTCTGAGAAGAGCCGTCTAGAAAGGTAGATATTAGTATGTAAGGAGGAAGTGATATGTTTAAAGTATACTTTTCCGGTAGAGCTTGCACCGAAGAGAATGGTGAAGGAAGGTTCACCTTCAAGCGCGCGTTCAATGGCTTGCATCTCTGCCTTGCGAGGGAAAAACCCAGGTAGCCGAGAGAAGGTGTGCTTCGGGCGAAGTTGCGAGCGCTCTCGGTTTTCATTTATTTCACGTCGAGCTTCGTCTAGCAATCGTTTCGATTCTGTGAGAGAGCGAACCGTCTCTGCAGGCTTATTTGCAATAATAGGTTAACATGACAGTCAGCTGTGAGGCAGGTTACATACGTTGGTAAGTACTCCAACAATCTCTCCCATCCCAAAGAAATTTCGTTTTTGTATTTCGGGTGTGAGGAAGGAGCTGCGGCGGCGAGGAATGTTGGTTCTAAACAACCAGTGTATCGAGGGCACGCGGTTCCGGGGAGATTGCTGGGGGTTATTTCGTAGCTTGACGGTGTTGTGGTTCATGGGGCGCGGTGTATGTGAGGATGAGTTGCGGATTATGATGCGAATCCTGATTGTTTGAGTTGGATGGGAGAAGCGGCAAAAGTGGGAGGATGGAATGGATGTAAATTATGAGATATGAGAGACTAGCCATTAGCCTACATGTGTTGTGATATCATGCGCATTCCTGACGTGCATGGTGCGTTTAGTGGCATCGTGGTCGTGAAAAGTGCGAGGTTGAACGGGCCACGTTGTAAACATGATGATTGCCAGGCAGAGTCGAGGGTCCGCTGCATGTTTCTCTCCAGTTGGGGAAAATCTTATCACTAGACCAGGGTGAAGACTGGGGAACAATGCAGGAATGTAATGCGTTTAGCTAGAGAAACGGCAGACTTAGGCTTTGAGTTGGGGTTAATGCATTGGCATTGTGCAACATGTAACCGGCGGTCTACAATATGAACGGCTGTGCAAGTGGATGACCTCATGCGACTCTAAAAGTTTCAAAGCTTCTTGATATCATTACATAATACTAATAATTTGCTATCCATACTTCACTTTAGCTTCACCACTCCTCCTCCGACTCCTCACTGTCAAATTCATCCATCAAGCGCCTTAGCCGTGATGATGGGCCAGGGATCGAGTCATCTTCTCCGTATATTTCTCTAGTGGGGGTGGGTTAAATAAGGCGTCAATAGAGCATAATGAAAACACACCGTTCATGCTCTGACCACCGCCTGTCACGGATTTGAGCAAGCAGCGATTTGTACCAGAAAAAATCACTTACTCTGCCTCACTATCAGAATCCCGTTCAGAGTCAGATTGTCTCTCATCATAAAATTCACTAAAGTGGAAGGAATTGGCTTATAATATCGTCTTCAGACGTAATATCACTCACGAATGACCCTGAAACCTGAAGCCAATCGACTATATAAAAGGGGTATGGACCTGAGTGGATATATAAACTTACCCTATATCATGGTCCGAATCAAGGGCAGAGACCGTGGCATATCTGTGGGGCTTGTCTACAAGTTGCATTATGGGCATTTTATGAAAACGACTTACGGCATCCTAGGCCCTTCGTAGTCTTCTTCATCAGACTCAACAACGACGATACCGCGTCCACCCCTCCCCACAATCCGAACTTCGGAAGATGATGACCCATCCTCATCTGAATCGATGACCATGGAGCGGTTCCTAACCCCCCGCGTAGCAGCGACAGTCCCCCTGTTGACACCATGGCGGGTCGCCCTAAAACCCCTGCCCATGTGTCGTGCGGCTTGTTCAATTCCGTGGTCCCCGTCGGTGTCTTCTCCCTCGGATACGACGATAAAATCGGGGCGCCTCACCCTAGACGCCCTCGCTCGCGTTGGCCTTCGTGTCACAAGGTCGTCTTCAAACGAACTAGAACCGTATAGGTCAACGATATCCCCTCGTAGTTGGTCCTCAGGAGCTTCATCGTCTATAAAACTACTTTCGTACCCCTCCTCTACGTCCTCCTCGTCGATCCTTGCGATCCCGACTTCCTCTTCAGATGGGGCTCGCACCAACGGCCCATACATCAGAGGTTCTGGGTCTAAACCATCTAGGGCGTGCAATCCGAACCGCCGAAGCATAGCATGGCGATGAGCTCGACTGCCAGAGTCCTCGGATTCAACATAGATATCGGATGGGCCACCGTCTATGTCGCTGTCTAAATCGTCATCGTCATCGTCTTCTTCATCATCATCTATATCATTGTCACCCTGATCTACTGGGCCGAGAAAGTCGAGGAGATCCATCAGCGTCCTGTGTCCCATGCGAGGCCTACCAAGATCACCTCCGTCTTCATCATCGCTTGAACCGTCGTCATCGTCATCACCCCGCTCATGTCCAGGATAAACCTTTTCACACCCAGAACAAATCCCGTCCCAAATTTCATGCATGCAGTCAATGCACCTGTATATTCCACCATCCTCTATGTCATACATTCCCATTTCTTCTAGATCACCTCTGGGACCGTCATTGCCGTTTACATGCAATGGAGGATGAAAGAAATTATGAAAGTCAAAGGGCGCGCGCGTTAGGCGGAAAATATTACGCCATGGATCCGGATTTCCGTTCGGGCCCTGGGTGGGTGCGTCGTCCAGCAATGGGTCCAAGACCGGCACGGGCAGCTCAACCAGCTCGCTGCGCACCAAACTGCCGACCATACTTTTTACGCCCCAAACCTCAACAGGTCTCTCGGCGACGACAGTCCGGCAGATCGGGCACGTTTTTCGCTTGTGGATGTGTGATTCTGGCACGCTTCGCGGATGCTGAGGGGTGGAATTAGTCGTGGCAGGTGCTGTGAACCACCGAACGAGACATCCGTGACAGGTGATATGACCACAAGGCGACAGTGCAAAGGGTTTGTGAAGAAGATCCAGACATATTTGGCATGTGAGGGATTGGTGGACCTGTGACAATTGTGCCTGATGCTTTTGGAGAAGCTAAAATTAAAAGTGCTGGAGAGTTAGTGCTCCGGGCGTCGGGACGAATAAATAGACGCACTAGGGTTTGTGTTTCCAGTTCCTTAGTGAGCCGAGCAATCTGTGTGGTTGGTGACTCAATGGAAGCAGATGGTGTGGGCGGTGGGGATTCTTGACGAGGTTCTTTAGCTTTCCCCTTTCCTTTATCGGCCGACAGCTGATTGAAGACATGAGCGCTTGGAACGAGAAGCGGGATTTTCCAGCTTACAGTCGTAGAATCCCCGTTGTCCACGCTGTCTATAATGGGTAAACTGTTGACGGCCGTCGGCACCTCGATATTAGCGTCTGGCTTTGTGTCAGAAGCCAATACAGATGTGTGCGGTTGAGTTCCTGCTGTTACGCTTCTTGGTCGTGACCTCGACCGCATAATCTCAGGCTCGGCAGTCGCAACGACAACAGACATCTTTCTCTTTCTCTTCCTCCTCTTCTTCTTGTCCTTAGTGCCGCCCAGAACTGCGTCTCCCGAGATTTCATCTCTCTTTACCTTTTTCTGACTATTGCCATTCTCACTATCGCATTGGGCTTCCGATATTGCCCGTTTCTTCGTGTTCAGCTGCTGTGTTTGGAGGATGACTGCGGCACTCGGGCCTGGGGTCGCCTGGCGCGTCGACATTGTTAGCGTGTTTAGTTGGCGGTTGAAGGGATGCCACAATTTACGAAAACTCCGAATGTAACAAGAACAAATATTATTTATTTATTTTGTTTTGTTTCTATCATGGTGGATCATCATGATTCAGTGAGTGATTTGAAGTATATACTAACAACATGGTCTCTGCCGACAGCTTGAACTTGGATGTACTTGAGCTAGTTTTTGCATTTCTCCCAAGAAAAGATCTATCATCCGTAGCCCTCGTCAGTAGGTCATTCTTAGCTGGTGTCGTCCCCAGGCTCTACCATACATTGGCATTTCGTCTTCACCATGCAAAACGATACCCCAAGGTTATATGCGCGATTCCTTCAATCAAAGGTTGCTAAATTTCCTCCTATGGATCCTAGGTCCCTACTGCGTTCTCTGCCATCCTAGCACATCCAGAGCTGGCTGTTCACGTCAGGAATATAGGTTTCTACCTGTTTACCACCTGCACGCGATGGACGCTCACCCCTCGCTCAAGATGTTCGAGCCACGCCGACCTTGGATGGGCGTATTCATCCGACTTTCGTGAAGGACTGTCTTCGTGCACTACAACTTTGCAAGAATCTCAACAAGTTCACCTACACCACAGAGACCCTGGCTCCGTTTTTATCAGCACTTGTGCAAAGGACCCAGTTAAAGGAGATCAGAATATGTGCAAAACTCACAACTGACCAAGCTGAAAAACTTTTAAATTTCCAAAAACTCGAAAGTCTCATCCTTGATTTTGGCTCTTGGAACGTGATGAATATAATCCCAAAATGGACTCTCTTGAATCAAAGGCAACTGACGAGTTTGACCTTCTATGTAAATATGGCCCATTTCCCACTGTAGAAAACCCACCAACTCCCACACAGGCTTCCAGTGAATTGAACGAAGGAATTCTACAGTCGGCCGTATCCGAACTTCCTCAGCTCCTTGGTTTGCATATTGTTGGTTGCCCCAAGATCAACCATATGGTGGTTCTCCGACTCGTGTCCCACACGCCCCTTCTAAATAGTCTCGCATTTACCGTTACTGTATGTAATCTATTTATCGTGTTGTGTCTGACTAACCACTAATTCAGGACACCTCCCACACCATTGATATATCCCCACCTCCACTTCACCATCTTATTGACCTTGCAATTGACGCACGGCTCACACCCGCGCCTGATTCAGCCGTTTCGCCGATCCTTCCTTCTATAATTAGCCTCATAAAACTATCATGCCCCTCACTATCCACTTTTTCGCTCAAAATACCCGAACTCGTATCCTCAAACTGCAATGTGTTCATTGCTTCGTTGATGAACTCTCATGCTACAACCTTGACCAGACTATCCATTTTTGACTGTAACATCGGGACTGAATCTATAGCGATCATATGCAAAGCATGCACCCACCTCGAGCAACTTTGCATCCCACTTCCCGTGAAAGATATTGTTAGCATCAAGTCTCTTTCCACCTTCATTCATTAACAACATGACATCCTATAGGTCAATCTTTCCAGGGCGATTTCCTGTTCCAGTAGCCTTCGGACCCTGATTGATGCAGACACCCACATAACTCACGGCCCGCGGCCGTGTCTTAATCAAGACAATATCCGACACATGATGAAAAGTGCGCGTAACTTGAAGAAGATTATAAGCGATAAAAGAATATGGACGGTATGTTCATCAACCTTCTATTCCCGTGCCGGTCGCCCTAATGTGTTACGCTGATCAGGGGCGTCAAGGCGCCGAAAATACCCTAGAAGTTTCATTCGAACGCCAACCAACGCACAGTGCTAGATCCCATTGGTTTATGCCTCACGACTGATGTACAAGTAATACAACGAGCACAGCCTAGGCCTTTTCTAGTTGTTAATACATTTTCCATTCCTTTTGTGGTATACAACGTTTTCTTTTTGCACAGAAATACCGGCTTGGCATATCTGCATCGTCTCTAGTACTATCTCTCTTACATCCCTATGAAACCCCGGGTACGTATTGTCGCTGGTCATAATGTAGAAAGTGTCGACCTCGGTGCTATGCGAACTGTGTAGCCACACATGCTGCACCAGCAATACCAGCCATCACAAAATACTTTCCAATTTTGACCTTGAAAGAATGTTCAGGAGAAGCCCTTCGTAAGCGACAGATTGCTCACCTGTTTCGCCATAGGTCTGGGGGAATAGCGGGTAATGCGCGCGGGGCCATCAAATAGTTCTACAAGTGGCTCTGAAGGAAGATGAGGCGATTCTGACGGTCGACTCATGGAGGGAGTGCATCTGTGGCTCCTTCCAAGGTTCCGTACCACTAGTGGGAAGTTGTAGGGGCGAGCAGGTCCGTCAAAGATGATGGGAGGTGGGAGGCTCATGGGGAGTGGGCGTGGACGTGGTGTTAGCGCTCTTACGGGCTGAGGCGGGGAAAAGCTGTGAGGTCGACTCGACTCTCCTAGCCTGACGGGGGCGTCGAAGATATCCAGTACAGGATTCCCGAATGATGCCTCCGATGCAAATGCAGACTGCGAGAGAACATCTGCCTGTGCTGGGGACGAGTTATAGAAGGTTCGTTGTGGTTTCAAACCAATACGAACTGTAGACAGAACTTTGCGAACTTTTGGGAGAGACATTTCGTCTGGGTATCTCACAAGAAAATCCATTGTCAGGGAGTTTATAAACGACCATTCCGGAAATTTTCGTAGACGCCTCGAAGCACAAAGTTACTCGGACATCGGTCTGCGACATCGAACACCGAGAATGCCTATGGCCCCAAACAAGCCACCAGAAGCCAAAAAAGAATGAATTCTAACCAGGACAGGTCCTGGGGAAATAGAATCCGAGACACGCACAATTGATCAAAGATCAGAGTCATCAATATGCAACGCTAGTCCAACGGAGCGCAACCAGATGACAGGTTACTTACAGCTTAAAGGAAATTTGGAGTCTTCTGAGGATGCCAAGATTTTTTGTCGGTTATGGTGCGGAGATAAAACCGACGGAAACTCGAGGATTTCTGAACGAAACTTGGGCTAAACGATGTATCCTGGGAGCGGGCCGCAATGCAATGGACTCAGAAAGAAAAGAAGAGAGAAGCAACCTTGCCTTGAAAATATCAAAATATCCTACGAGAGCAACTTGGAAAATTGTAGAGGAATCCCTTCTTCCCGTTGTATTTCGGCTGTCCAGGTACCGCATAAACGCCACTTGCGAGGTGGGCTCCCGAGCCGTGCAGCACATTGCAACGCAACAATCCAGCAGAGTGGTGAAAGCACAATGCGAGAGACGTGGGAGACCTCTCAAGCGTTGGGATTGAAGAACGCGAGTTGTAGGGTTCTGTAGGATTCTGTATTCATTCCAAGAAGTCTGCCTGGTCACTGAGGCTCCCAAGATCTTGTAGACGTTCCGCAGGATCAACAGAACCATCAACATCCACTGTATGTCGGATTAAGCCTCTAGGGTTTATGATGAGAATCTGACTACCATAGATGGTGCGTACGCATGCAATGCTATGAGCCAGATCTCGTAGACGTTCCGTAAGATTAATAGAATCATCAGCAGCCAGCATGTGCTAGATTAGGCTACTCGCGCTATAATGAGAATCTGACTAGCATAAATAACTCTATATGCTTACAACATCAAGAAGCACGTTGCATCACGGCAAGTCAGGCAAACACTCAAATTCCTAGGAACTCGGCCCATATCTCGTCCCAATGGAAGATCGCGACTATATGGCTACCATCAAGCCACTTCATGCGAGAATTGCGATATTTGGATGCCAAATATTCACCCCATTCACCCGGTGTTCCTTCGTCACATTTTGAGGCGACCACCATTACATTTCTCCCTTCAGTATGTTCTGGATCCAGTTCGCCTAACCCTTTCCCACCCCACCCCCAATCTCCGTGGAGCACCGCCACAGTACCCAGGAACCCCTCCCAGCTTTTTTCTATACTCCTTCGACTTAACTGTGCCATTTCTCGCTCCAGCTGTCCCTCCTCGTAACCGTTTTGTTCTCTCCAGATCTCGAACTTCTTCTTCTCATCTTCTCCCATTTTGTCAAAGAGATACCCGCGGATGAAGGTCTCGGCTCCTTCCTGTGAAGAGAGTTTGGATTGCATGACAAGTTTTACGGCGTTTTGCATAAGCCGAAAGGGGGCAATGCGCGCCGGGGGACCAATACCAATGTAGCTTGTCCACGACATGTATCGCGTATACACGAAGTTTTTTTCCTTATCGTTCTTGAAAGGAGGGAAGGCGCTAATAAGGAGGAGGCCCTTGATATGTCGGCCAGCAGGAAACACGTCAAATGGGGAGCCGTAAAGCATTTGAGCGGGGACAGTTCCATAGGAACCCCCACCGATGTACAATTCAAGATGAGGGGCATCTGGATATAAATGCTCCAGCAACGCAGAGGTATCAGCTGCGATCGTTGCGGCATAAGATACGCCCTTGTGTGGTGGAGATGTATTACCATAGCCTGGAATTGTTGGTGCTACGAAGTGCGCCCCCTTGGATATGAGGAAGGAGGAAGGTCGAGCAGCACTCCCAACACTCATTGTTCCGTTGAAGAAGATAATTACAAGCAAGCTTGTCAGCGTTCCAGCATCTTCGTAAGCCAATGTGCGGCCATCTGGCAGGGAAATAAGTTTCTCGGTGGTCATACGTGGTCCAGTCTTGTTTTGGGGGACATAGATAGGGTACTAAACAGCTGTTTAATACATATCGTCGTCTAGCCTCCGCAGCAGGAACTGGGGGCGCAACGGTCTGATGACTTGAAGAACAGGAGTTGTGCCACGGCAGCCACGCATCGTGGATGGGTTTGTGCACACGTGATTAAGGACTTGCTGCGGCCACAGTTCCGTTCATTGCCAAGCATGATTGTATTTGCTTTTGTTAGGAATGAAGGGAAGTAAATGTAAAGCAACAGGAGTTCCGTCGCGGGCGGAAGCCTAGTTCCTGAAATTTACATTTAACTCGAGTCCTCAAAGTCCACTGAACGGATTCCGACACAAACACCGTTCATTCATGGAAACCACACTCCAGCATGAGGTTACTTTCTGTCAAACAAGGGCTACTACATCGATTGTCATATAACAGGAGCCCCGAGTCGACACCGCGGAATCCATCTCTATCCACAACCATGGATAGCCATTCCTATGTCTGTGTTTCAGGGTCTCAATTGCCCTCGTATTAATGGGATTGATTTTGGTAGCTTATATTCCAGTGTATGTTTGCCTCATTGTATCCACGTGTTGATTGGTCCCAATCAGCATGAGTTTTCCGCTGGATTGATGAGAGCGAGGGCGTTTCAGTAGCACCTGGCCTACACGAGGTCTCAGAGTTAATAGACTACAAATATAACAGACGGGAGCTCAAGGTCCCGCAGTCACCATCGTCATGGAATCCCAGAACTTTGAAAATTCGACCCTACCTCAGTATGGCTTTGGCGCTGATGTAGATTTTGATAGTCTCATCAGAGATAATCATTTCCTCTTCCGCGTCTATACACCTAAACCCCTATCTCCCTTCTTCGACGATTCCGATCCTTATTTCATTGCTCCAAAGTTCAATGAAAGGTATAATCTTTCGCCCGAACAGCTCACGGAATTGCGAGCATGGAATGCCGGGCCCGCCAACCAAATCCATACTGGAACGTATGGAGATGCTGTGAGACATATGGATTGGACGACACGCTCTTCATCGCCATATATCTCGACGTCTTTCAGCTTCATCTGGTCCATTTGGGAAGCGTTACGCCGTTACCACGCTGGCGTCAAGAAAGATGTTGAAATCGCTATCATCAGCGCATCTGCAGTTTCGGGTAGGGCTGTCACTGCCGTTGAGCTCCTAAGGAAAAGCTCTCCATCGGAGTAAGTGCCTTTTGGCTGGTACAAGATAACTTGACTCATTCGTACGATTTTTAGGCGTAGAAACGAGTATTGGAAATGGTACCGATATTCCCAAGAATCACAATCTGTTCTGGTGTACGAGTCGATTCCGAGGACAGCTGTATTGTCATCTGTTCCCTTGCTCTCACTCCTCGAGAAGCTTCCATCTTATTTCCTCCGACCTGACGTACCTCGTCCCCTAAAAACAGGCCCTCTTGCCGCCGTAGCATGGGACTACACAGAGAGGAAACGTAATTACCGCCAGTTTTGCCAAGGCATGGGCAGCCGATTCTTGCAGCTTTCGCACGAAGCACGGTTGCAAGATGCAACCACAGGGTCTGTTAGGTTAGCGATGTCTTTTCTCCGCCCTTGGTTCCATCAACAAGTGGTGGATGATTTTCAATCAGCGACAGTGACTTTGTGTGCCCTCGCGTTTTCTATCGCACAATGGCCAGGGCAATGGTGGGTACAAGAACATTCAGAGATGTGGAGTCTTATCCAAGCAATCTCACTTTCACTCGCCGAGGAAGTGCGAGAGAAACAAAATGGTCGGGCTTCGACCGAAGTCAGCAGCTTGCAGGCTACGATCGCTGACCTCAAGATTGCTGTTGAAAGGTACAGGAAGGAGTTGTCATCTCGAGAGTCTAAGAAACCAGCCCACATGTTGGCTCCCCTCTTAATACCGCCGCCTCTCAAACCTAGTACCATCCCCACAACCCCATCCCCATTTATTCTGGCGCCTTCTTACGGCCTCCCGCAGGCTCTTTCTCGATCCGCCTTGTCAGCACCCACCCCCATAACTCCACCAACCTCGCCTATTCGCTCCACCACAGTGACATTCCCCACAGAAGATCCTGTTATTCCGGAGGCAGAACCTTCACCCACCTCACCTGTATCTTCGCTATCTCAGTCTAGCCTACCACCACCGAAGTGCCCAGAACTGTCCCCCATAAGTACCGCTTCGGATCTTGGGGATTTGCACCCAGAATTCCCAGCACCAGTCGAGAAAACTCTGCCCCCTAGCCCAGTTCCAGAAACTGGACAGGTTTCCCCTGCTGATATTCCCTTACCAGCTGAACTGGAGTCGGAATTACTAGTTGAATCACCTTCGCCAGTCGAGGAGGCGACGACACAATTCCCCCACGACCTATTAGTTCCCTATCACCTCTACGCAAGCAATTCTAAGCCGCCTTCCCCCTTTATGCTAATACCCCCGCCAACCGTCCGTGGCCGAGCCCGAAGGCCCCCTTCTGCAGTAGAGACCGCTTCATGCATCGTTACTGGCTTCCTGATTGGGGCCTTTATCACTCTCAGTCTCTTATCGCCGCAGCGCAGGACACTCTTGACCCATCTTACCTGAAGGATGTCGGCCTGGGTCTCTTGTTTCTCTATACAATTAGGATGTGGTGTAGGAGTGGAGCCCATAAACCGGCGACGCCAAGCCAAATATTAGCGCCGCTCCCTTAACGGGGAGTTAGGCGTACTGGTTACGCGGGAACACCGCCGCGACATGTAATCAAATCAATGTAATAATATGTATGTACTGTACAATACTTATCATCCGTGAAAAGGAAGGGGAAACTCCTGAACAAGTTGTGAGTGGATTAGGTGAGCAGGTGGGGTGGCTACGACGCCCCCTGGTGAATGGGGTGAATATCATCCATTGTTCTGTTTTGAAAGTTTTGAGGGACCTTCACGGTAGGCGGTGTCTGAGAAGCAGAGGCTGTTGGCCTCCGCGTTATTGCCATGTGAAAGTTGTAATACAAAATAGGCTACTTCTTGTGTTTTACGATAACTCACCCGTTAATTTCGGACGGCGTACAAGAAGCCATCATACCCCTTCTGCCCGGTTGTCCCGATTGTTGTAGCATTGACCTCAGTATCGCCACAAACACCTTTGAGAAGGGTTCTGACTCCTTCCACGCTTTCATCGGAATATGATGGATCTGCGACTTTCCCGTTGCGCACCACATTGTCAACAATCTACAAAATCGTTTTTAGCTGCGTTTGGTGTGGTAAAGCAAGGCTGGACGAACGATGACTCCGCCCTTTCGCACGAGTCTCTTCGCTTCAGTGAAGTATTTGAGGTTCGACGTTTTATCCGCGTCAATAAATACCAGGTCGAAAGGAGTCTTGGGGTGCATGTTGACCATGGAGTTGACCGCAAGTCCTACGATAACTTGCACTTTTGAAGATAGGCCCGCATTATTCAGGTTTTCTCGAGCAACCTAAAACATATAGTGATCAAACAGTCAACATGGAACCTGTGTCTAGCGATACCTCAGCGTGTTTCTCTTCCAGTTCCAAAGTAATAAGTTCTCCGTCCTCAGGAAGTGCCCTGGCCAACCAGATGGTTGAGTACCTTTACAGTGTGTCAGACATAGTCCTGCCGACAAGAGGATAACATACCCCCCTAGGGTGCCGACTTCGAGGATCCGCTTGGCTCCAATGGATGACGCCAGGAGCATTAGGAATTTACCTTGTGCTGCGCTGACCGCGATGTCAGGCAAATTATTTGTGCTGCTATTCTTCAACGCATCATCCAAGACATTGTCCTGAGCAAGGAGGAACGAATTGTGGTACGTGTCTGAACGAGCCCAGTCTTCTTGTGAGGTGGGGACAAACTTTTGCTGCATCTTATGTGGGCTAATGAAGAAATTGTCGTAGCCCCTGTCTTTGCGAGTCACTCATAGCTCCGTCATACTCGGATTATTATCTGATAAGATCAAGAGATTGCCACTGAATTTCACATCACCCATTGGCGCTCTCTTCTAATCTCCTCTGCTCTACGGTCTACCACTATCTGGACCTCATCTCCCCAGACCTCTTTGGGATTGATTATTCGTCCCTCTTCCGTGCTGCAGGCACTCGTGTGCTTTTGTGCTTCGCCATGTTCCATCACAACACAATTATCTACAGTTAATGGACGGCGAATGTCCCACCTCAATAAGACTGGACGAGTAGGTACATTATGGGGTGGAATAACAGAGCGGCCCCGGTGGATGTCTTCAAATATTAACGAAACATCATCCTCGTCAATCGGAAGTTTACTGTATCGAGCGGGTATATTAACGTTACAGTTGGGAGAAGAAAAAAAATGAAAGATTAACTTGATAGCTTCGCCTGCCAGCTTAGACTCTCTGGTGAGGAGATCGCGCAGCAGTCGCTCGTAAAGCTTCTTGCGGTGTTTTATTGACAACGGGTTTAAAATCGGTTTTCCAGCTAATTCACATAGAATATATGTTGCAGTGTGGAGCCCAAATATAGATGGTAAAGGACCTAAGGGGTTGTCAAGAATGGAGCTATGATTATTTAAAGGAATAGGCGAACCGAGGACCGGCAAGATGCGAACTCGAAAGTCATCAAATACCCCAAGTTCTTTCACGGGCCCTTTCTGGAACTCTTCTTCGGCCAGAGGAAGCAATTTTACATCCCCAGGAACTTCGGTAGAGTAGACGACTGGTATTCCCGAGGTAATACCCAAATGACGTAGCCGCTGACGAACCGAACGCGCTAGGGGATCATACACGGTGTTCGAAATATCGCTGATATGGATACGAGTTGGATCGCACTTCGCACCCGCGCCCATTGAGGAAAACACCTGTTTATTGAACGCGAGAATCAGAAACTTGGAATAATCATATAAATATGCTTGATATCACACCTTGAGCTTATTATCATGGCAGTACTTGAGAAGATCAACTTTGGTTTGAATATTGTCGATTGCATCTTCGGAGGGGGTATTATTAAACAAAAGAACTCATTGAGAGATAATAAGACCTACCTATGACCCAGTCGGCACCATCTAGCAGAAGGCCGCCTTCTTCTTTTCGCCATATATCTATTCGAGAGTCCACTTCCACCCATCTCGAGATCTCCTTTAATGTTCTTTCGACACATTTAACTTTTGGCGTCCCAACATCTAGTAGACCAGCAGTTGCATGCCTGTTTAACGAGGATAGTGTGACGTAGTCAAAATCAACTAGTCGAATTTTTGACACTCCCCTAAACATGCGTGAATAAGAATAATTTACTAGAAATGGTTTGGGTACCCACGACCGAACGAGCATGACTGCAGCCCAACTTCCAACCCCCCCACACCCCACCACTACAACAGTTCCGCTGCGGATTTTCGACATCCCTTCATCACCGAAAAATGCATAGTTTCGGGCGAGCTGCTCTCTTATGAGGTCTTCATCATATGAAAAGGTTTCATCCCCAAGAACAATTTCTTTGGGTGAGGGTGGTGTAACTGTAAGGCTCCTCAAGTCATGACTTGGCTCCTTGGATGCGATCGAGCGATTGATTTCGGCATTAAGATTCTTGCGACGTTCTCGCTTAGTATAAGATGAATATGCAGACAAAAGACCTGCTGTGGCTAGTGAAGCTCCTATGGCCGTCGCGACAAGTTGTGTCTTGTGCGAGTGAAAATTGAGAGCACTCATGTTCTAGAGCGTGACTGTAACGCGCACGTAACACTAGGTAACACCTTGTGAAATGAATGTGGCAGTAAGTACTATTTAGATTCTTTAAGTTATAGGCTTCGACCATGAGTCTATCCTTCTTGGGCCTCGTCAATACTTGTGATAATGTCCGCGTACACCAGGCATCCCTATTACATTCACCATTCGATTCGGAGGTTCTTCTGCCACTATATTTATCCGAATTACCAGATAGCCCGATCATTGGGCTACTCAGGCCAGTAATCGTCGAGCAACTTAAACAGGAAAACACACACAGTCTTGAAAAAGGTCAACGGGAGCTATGGTGCCTTAATCTCGATGAGCCGACATTCGGGGGGCGGAAGCGGCCCCATGCATGTTTCCAGACGTGGTTTGACACACCATATAAGCGCACTGCCGCGATGAAAGAACTGTGTGAGCGATGGCGAGATACTCGGCTTTTTGACGATGTTTGTGGGCCGAAGAAATGGAGGGGCGAGATGTACCCTATTTATGGAGATCCGTTCGGCCAGCATGATCACCCGGACACTGCGGAGGTTGGGAGGCCTTTGAATTTCGCGTTCGAGATGGAACGTTCTGCATGCGCTCTTTTTGGTGTGGTTACATACGGTGTTCATATGAGCATCTACGAGGAAGTTGAAGTGAAGGGGGAGAAGAATTTATGGGTATGGGTCCCCACACGTGCACGGACGAAGCCTACGTACGTCGACTTTATCGTCAACTCTTATCTCGAACACCAATATCTCAGTCTCTTTCCGACCGTAGCTGGCCCGGTTATCTGGATAACTCAGTTGCCGGGGGTGTTCCCAGCGGTATGCCGATATTCGAATCACTTGTCAAGGAGTGTATGGAGGAAGCGAGCATCGCGGATGATATCGTTCGGAAACATACCCGCGCTGTAGGAGCAATCAGTTATTTTTTCAGGTTTCGAATGCCTTGCTTCCTTCTATTGAAACACGAGTGTTCTGACTGTATTGCTCAGGACGGCAAAAGGATGGTTACAACCCGAAGTGGAGTAAGCACTATCGTATTGTCGTGTGCTCACTTAGCTCACATACTGCCAGGTACGTCTATAACATTGGCATCCCCCCTGGTGTCGACCCGACGCCCTTCAAGCCCAAGCCCCTCGACGGTGAAGTCGAGTCATTCGAAGTACGGAGTTCTAGGAGTTTAAGATTCTAGGATGAAACAACTCATCAGCATATTCAGCTACTCCCATATGATATCATTGTACAGAAGATGCGTGAGGGTGCATTCAAGCCAAACTGCGCACTAGGTTCGTGTTATTATAATGGTTCTCAAATACTTACAAGTATTTACTTATTTCCTACCAGTTCTCATCGACCTATTTATTCGACTAGGGTATATAACGCCTGAAAACGAACCGGATTACATGAAGATAGTTACACGACTTCACGGTCAATTTGACTTTGAGAGGTGGTAGGTCTACTAGAAAAGAAGATTTACAGGTACGGTCTATTTTTCTCCGCCCTTGTTTTATCAAGATTTTATCAATGGAATACAACCTCATTTCGTCATATGCATACCCACATGAGCTCACACTGTTGTCATGAAACATACTTCTCGCAACTTTTTCACCTGTGGCAACGGAATCCGACTTCGGACGGAGGTTCCATATAGGCATACGCCCACGTGACTACCTCAAGGTACCTGCCTCTTTAACCGGAATAGGCCAAGCTTCGTCTTAATCGGTTCGCTTCCAAGTCTCTATAAAAAGACAGGTGGAATGGGTTTCTTTTACCACTCCGCTACTTCCTACTGTCATGTTCCTAATCACCCCCATCGTAAAACTTTCAACGAACGTTGGCGTTGTTGTATGGGATATCTCGCTCACTTTGTATAACCTTGTGACGCCGAACAGAAAAGTAGGCCATGTTGTACCAAAGGGACACCCTGGTGCAGGTGGAGTGTGGCCGGAATTTATTGCACCCAAAGAAGGAGACAGCAGGTCAGCTTGTCCTGCGTTGAACGCCATGGCCAATCACGGTGCGTAACCTCAATGAACTATAAGCTGTCTATCTCATTCAAGCACCCCCTTAAGGTATCCTCCCTCGAGACGGTCGCAACATATCTTTCAAAGAACTTAATCGAACCATCAGAGCTACATACAATTTCTCACCCAGCTTCTGTTTCTTCGTACCCAATTTCGCCGCCAACATGTTGAAGAAAAGCTATAGCAAAGATAGGTTTGACCTAGAAGAAATGAGTCTACACAACGGAATTGAACACGACGCATCGCTTTTAAGTATGTTATCCACGACCTTTGCGTTCTTCACACTCTAACAACTTCCTACCTTAGGACAAGACACTTTCTTCGCTCCAGACCAAGGAGCACCTCACTTGCCCTACGTCAAAGAGCTCCTCGAATCTGCTACTGGCAAAGACAAGGAAGGGAATCCCCTTCTCACGATCCCCGATCTCTCACGCATCTCCTCAAAACGACGTGCTGAAGCCAGGGCAGCTGGTAACCCCGAATTCTCCTTAAGTAAATTCCACAAGTTGTTTGGTAGTTCCAAGTATGTGATTTTATATCCCCTAATGGCACGATACTGCCGCTGAGATTAAAATTTAAAGCTCTTCTACCCTACTCACGATATATGGGGGCCGAATTCGCGACCTCGAGCCCATCCTGATCGATGAACGCATTCCCGAAGGGTGGGAGCCCAGGATCATGGAGCAGGGAGGACTGACATTGGCCACTTTCAATCGGACAGTGTCCAAGGTCGAAAAGGGCATCGACGAGTCCAAGGTAGTCCTCGCCAAGCCCTCCGAGAATGCCACTTCCCCAAGCTCAGTGGATAAGCCCGAGATTCCAGAGATAGCGTGATATATTGACATCTAAAATAAAACGCCACTATACGGTTTATCTACACTTCGAAAACAATTACTATATTAGCAACCGGTTCTGGACCCTGACAATGACTCATGACCTGATGATGGAATAATGACCTTTCTACTATGATAGACAGGCCATATGTACGTATCCTACATTAATTAAGCGGCGTTGGGGCCGGACGTAATCAATGACGATGGATGGGGATAGCAGTCAATAACTAAAATCCCTATAGTCAGATGTCCAATCTAGAGGGTAGGCAGCTCGCCTCAGAACTCCCTAGAGCCCCGCCTTTGACGCAAGGTGGGTGTAATAGAATCTGCTCATGTTCAACGACGGATTCTAGGCCCACTTCCCGATGAACGACATGGCAAATAGACCAAGAATCATCGAAATGGAAGCGACAGCGACCCGCAGCCTCGATGCAGTTAGCAATTCACCATTGATCCATTCCATAACCAGTAACCTCACGATTCCGGCTTTAGAAGCAGAAGAGTAGAAATAAGTGTCATATAGTGGAGGACCACGGGTCGAGGCCACGTACTATAGAGCAATATTCCGGCAGAAATTGAGTCGAGGACTCCGATAGTGAGAATCGTAGATTTTGAATTCAAATTGAAGGAGCTCTGCGCAGCAATACCCTGCAGGTATACGAACACTGAACACGTGGAGTAGATGGGGCGGTAGAAGTAGTTCTTACGATTGCAATGCCAAGAGGGGTAACGAACGTGTAAGCTGCACACATAAGCCATTTCTTATACGCTCCACCGAAGGGCCACAGAAGACCCGCGATCCTGGCACCAAGACCAAGGCCTTCGAAGAATTGGTGGAAAACAATAGCTATATATGACGAAAGATGTGTGGGTGAAAGTGCACAGATAAGCTCTTGACCTTCACATACCACAGAAGGTCGGAATGAAGCCACTTCCCCCTTGGGCGCCGAGCGTGACTCCAATCATGATAGAGTGGAATATGATGCCGGCTTCTAGAAGCTGAACTTCCCAATGGGCTTGCTTACTGCTGCCATCGTAGGCGACAACGGCACCGTTGCATGAATGGTCGTGTCCCAACGTCATAAGATCGTTGTTGTGGTGCTGTTTTTCAGTTTCGCTGTCGGTAAGCGTGCCCGAGTGGGGTTTGGCAGCCATCTGTTCCTGAGATGAGATAGGCGCCTCGAGAAAAAGTAGTTTCAGATTACCATTCTTGCAGCGAAGAAGTCGATTGCAAAGACTAACATGACTAGATCGACATCCAGGGCATCTCAGCACCGTAAGAGCAAGAGAGGAAATTAGGAACGAACCTGCAACCATCGCGATCGCGGGTGCTATCGCCTCGTATTCGACAGAACCAAGACATTCATTGGCGAACATCACGAAGGCATGCATTAGCAGATGAATGAAACTAGAGACCGCACGTGAGAGGTCGCACCCTCTTCATCGATAATCCATGAAACTTACGCAGTGCTGATGATAATTCCCGTCCCAAAGTGCTTGAGTGCGAAGAAGACATTCGAGACCAGTCGGTTCGTCCGAGTTCCAAGCACGACGGGGAGTACAACTCCCACCAGAGATACGACAAGGAGGACAAAAAGAGCGCCTATGTGAAGTCCCTGGAGAATAATTAATAAATATCTCTTTGCGAGCGAAACATTGAATTACCAAGTCATAGTTCTGCTCGACAGGATTACAGCTACTTTGGACACCGATAGGACAGTGAAAATGTGTGCCGTGTTGTACACAGCCTCCACCGCTAGTGTCTGAAATCACTTCTTCTTGGTTCTTATCATGGACATCCTCATCGTGACTGCCGTGGTCGTCGTTATCTTCGTCATGGTCACTGAAACAGCCATCATATTAGCAGTAGGCACCCCCATGCTGGAGACGTCAGGGACTTACTGATCATCTTCGTGAGTGGAAGAATCACTTGGCTTTGGTGTGGAAGGAGAAGATGCTTCTTCATCACTACAATGGTAGTGATCGATATGCAGAACCTATTATGAGTATAAGAGACCAAAAGCTAAAAACTAGTCATCAAGGGAAGAAAACATACGCATGTGCCAGAGTTCGTGGGGCTTGGAGGAATCGCCTGTCTTACCAGGACTCGAGTTGGCCGATCGGTTACTGTAACTGTAGGCACCGCATGAGCAAGTGGTGATCCTAGTAGCAGAACGCTAGCCAGAAGGTAGGGAAGTGCGAGCATCACTCAGGTTGTGGGCTTGTACAAGGCATGAAACCATTATCAGAGTGTCGTCTTTTATTGGAAAAAAAATGATCAAATGGCCCAGGACGGTAAGCTTTCCGGATGTGGGGGTGGGTATCGTCTGGCATCAAATTCATCTTGCTTGGAACTGCGACGGTACTCGATCCAGGTAGGACAAGCAAAAATACCGATCGCGTCGTGATCGCGTCACCCACGTGCTTCAGTCTATTTCATCCTAGACTCCCCGAAATCCATAGGATTTCTACCACACACAGCTCGCCAACCACGGCCAGCGATCGTTTATTACGGATCAGAATCACCCTCGTCATAACATAGGACATCTCTGGATGAGTTCGAAGCCCGTCGTGGTTGCCGCTACTTCCCATGAGACACAATGGGTTCTAGACTGGCTTCACGTACAAAACAGGTATCAGAGGATGTGATTGGATCTAGAGAATTATGTTATTTGAGCAATTGGTATTTCGTTCAAGGCGTAAGTGTGGTAAGTGGTCGAACATCGAACCTTATCAGACCATCCCGCCCAGTCACGTGTCGTCAATATCAAACACAACTGCAACAACCCGACGCCATTTCTTTTTTAGTGACAATCAGGTTGAATGACCGATGATTCGCGAAAACAAAAGCTGAAACCTATACCCTGCTGTTACAGTCAAATCTAGGTTGCCTTGAATGGCCGAACACCCCTTCCAGAGCCTTCCGCCCACTGGTATAACACACTCAACCTCAGAGTACTTCCAACCAATTGTGCCAACGGTCTAGTGATGATTTTCTACATCATAGTGATTGTGGGCCTTCGCAGTCACAAGACTCTTTGATCCGCTTGGCTGTATCACAATACCCGACTAATCTATCCTTGCGCCATGTGTTTTCAAAGGCTTATGACTGTGAGGCTCACGCCCCTTCACCGTAGGCACTACAGTGCAGCGGCTCTATAAAGGCATACTGCCTAGGCCAAGTACCCTCTATCGTCTCAATACCGAACGACACCCGCACACTCGATATCTCTGACGATCTCAACCTGATTTCACAATGTTCCACACGCTTGTTGTTTTTCTCGCGTTTATTTCTTGTACGACAGTTCTCGCGTCGCCTCTCCATCCAAGGAAGAACGGAAAGCATTACACCAATGAGATTTCCATTCATCCATCATGCAATGCTACACAAACGAGACAACTGAAGAAGGCTCTTGCGGACACTTATGAGATTGTTGACACTGCTCAAAAATGTCTGTTGGCTCTTCCCTAATGATCTGCGCCCTGGCTGACCCACGCCATTTCCCAGACGTCCTTTCAAATGGACCAAAAGACCCCCTCTACCAGAAATATTTCGGAAAGGGTGATTATGTCGCCGTCTTGGGGGTAAGTCCTGTGCTATGAAAGTGCCTAGTTGTTTCTGATTCTATTGGCGGTCTTAGGCACTTGATGGAATCCTTGTCGGAAACAAAGAGGGGATTCTCCTTCGTTGTGACAATATTGACGGAAAGTACGTTTCCAGATAGTTGTCAGCTTTTGACCAATAGATATTCACAATACAACAAATGATAGCTGTGCACAAGAAGGATGGGCTGGGCACTGGAGAGGCGAAAATGCGACTTTGGAGACTGGTCGGTGACATAATCTATTGACATATCCTATACAATACTCGAATTGCCATTCAGTGATATGCGATCTCTCATACGAAATCCGCAGACCGTTGGAACAGTTTTGCGGGTTTGGATATACGGTATCCGAATCGAGCGCCTCATACTACTTTGCCACGGATATGATGTGAGTCCCTTGTTATTATTTGCCATTCTTCTAAAAATAATGTCGAACATAGGCATCGTTTGTATCATATACCAGTCATCGCAGACTCCAAGATTAGCCATTACGCCGACTCATACGAAGACTGCCTCGAATTGGCATCCCATAACTCTACTTGGGCACCCTACAACACCCACACACTACAGGTATTTACCCATATCATAACCAATGTTTTTCCTAAACTCAGCTTCAAATGAAGTACTTTGCTGCGGATGTTTACGGACAAGTGATTGGAGCACCTGGAGTTGGTTGCTCTGGTAATGTTGGACAAGGCCACAACGAACACAAGCCAGTCACTTTATCTACGTCGGAAACGAAGGCCCCCCAGACTACCAAGTCTACAGTGTCGACCACTGATCCAGTGGTCTCAGCAACCAAAACTTCAGCAAACTCTTGTCGTAAGTTCTCTACCTTCGTGCTGGAGGGACCTACCTTAATTTGCCCATTCCAGACACACATGCTGACGGGGAGGAACATTGTGTCTGATAGTCGCGCGCTAACCGGTCATATAGAATTTGAAGCTCTCTAACTAGGGGTTGCTGAAGAATCTGTATGGTCCGACCCTCATATCAGTGTATCACATGGACATGCAATACATACTTATCTCTAACAAAGTGAATATGTGAACGTTAGGGGGTTGAGAGGCAGCACTGCCAGAGCCGCCACTATTCTGTATGGCCAGACACCCGGCCACCGCTACATATTTCTGTGACAAAAATGCAGCAGTTATAATCGAAAATTTGTGATGTAGCATTTGTAATTGGCCTGATTACCATATATGGCACGTTCTAATCTTAGACTAAGTTAAGCATCAACCTGACAACTGCGAGGCTGGAGCTGGGGACTTTTCAATAGCATTGCCACTATAGAATTCCTACGGGCCGTACAGCCGATGTGCTCCATGCGATGGTTTGGGCTAGAGGGCCATGATAGATTGAAGTGATCCTCTACAATTAGGTGCAATGCATGTTTCTGCAATGTATTGTTCCTGCGAACCTAAGGTGAAATCAGGCACTGTATATGTTATGGAAGGACTAGCCATGCCTAGATATAACCATGTTTTCCTTGTATATCAAAGAGTATGTGTTTCGAAATCCCCCAAAAAACACAAGAATAACAACGATCCAGAGACATGTGACATAGATAAACATCTAACACCGTAAAGAGAAACAATAAATATATCGTAAGATCCATCTAAATTATAACGAGATAATGCGGGTGCCAAATTCCGCTATAGAGTAGGGAAAGTTTTGGCCAGGGCAGTTCATGAACATCAAGGATGGCGAAATATGGAGATGGTGCGCAAGGGCGACGACGTTAACGGGCTCGAATGCTTCGTTCAAAACAATCTGAAACAATCAAGATAAGTCCTCAGCCTTATCGATCAGATAGTGAATGACGGACAAGATCAATTGTCAGCTCAGGAAATGCTTCGTCTAGGACTGCAGATGGGTAAGATTAGAAAGTTCCTGGGGGGAGAAGATAAAACAAACTTTTAGCGTTGGCTTCTAGTTCAGAAGGGATTCCCTTCTCTTGCTCATTAAAGTGTACAATCTTAACGCATGACGTTTCTTCGTTATCCCGGACATATAAAATCATCTGGAAAATGTTGTTCAACTGTGCAACGTCGGTCGCCTCATTCGTCAATTACACAAAGACAACACTTTACCTCGTCTGTTTTGACGAAAATACAGATGGGTTGGCGCTTTAAATTTGTCATGAAATTGGTCAACCTGGTGCCCCAGTTTTTGGTCATGGTGAATGTGTGAAGGGAAGGATATTGGTCGTAAGCCCAGTAAATCCAACGAAGTAGATATATCTTGTTCTGGCCAATAGTGAACAGGAACACTATCCCAAGGAAATAAGCGGCAAAGTAGCTGGGATCCAGCGATTAGTTATCATTATAATAACAGGATATTGGTAACTAACCCTGCCGTTGAGGGTTCTACGGCAATATTTCCAGCAAACACGACCGACGCGATCGCAAGAGCGGCGATGACGACGAACAGCGGTGTTCGCCTCTCTCGCTTTAGGTAGCCCCGGTTAAATTTGAGGAGAAGAAGGGACAGTGGAAACAGTGACATGACCGTTAACCAGACAAGGGAGAACCTAACAGACATATATGAGCATGGGCATCTATAACAGCAAGTTTCTCAAGCGGACTTACATTTGAGATATAACGACAAGATTGGCCCCGGCGCTTGCGTATAATATACCGCAAAAAGAAATAAAGGAAAGAACAGACACATATGGCGATTCCGTTTTAGGGAGACCTTTCAAAAATAGTCCAGGGATAACTCTATGTCGCGCCAACTGTCCGAAAAGTTCGCACGCGCTGAGGATACCTAGAGAAATAGATCAGGTGATTGAATTGTTAGTCCGACAGAAATAGATATACCGGTGAGGACTCCTCCACATAGGACAATGATAGCGTCGACGACGATCCATATCCTCAGCCATCGGCCGGTAGACTAGTGATTGCGGGTGGGTGGTTAGTACCAGACCGAGTAACGAAGCTTCATACCATCTCCGCCAAAACACTCAAGACGTTGGCCCCACGGAGGACTACTTCTAATGGTATGACAGCCAAAACAAGCACCATTATAGCACTGTTTAGGACGATCGCGGGAATATGTAGATTTCTCAGGACCAGAGGTAGTTTACCTTTCTTGATTCTACCCACATATGATGGGGTGCCTATGCGCAGCATGAGTAATGAATAGACATCGGTATTGCCGGCGTACATTCAAATCCGGTAAGCCCCAACATCCCTAGACAGAATCCATCAAAAATTTGACGAGCAATGGCACTGGCGGAAGGAGCTTGTCCGGCTTCCCAGTTTTCCTTCAGCTGACTATTGCCGGTCTTGCCCCAGTGAACCACAGCACATATCATCAATACAATCATTGTCACGACCTAGAAGCCGATCTATAGGGATCAAATCGGATGGTTTCAGGGGGGCTTACGTGGAGTGATAAGACTACTAATGCAATACGGGCGCTTTCTTTTACACCCGAAAGGCTGACGATCGTGAATATCACGAGTACCAGAATGGCTCCCACGAAGGCTGGGAAAGGAAGTGCAACTTCCCCAGCCAGGTAAGAAGCTGCCGTTGCAGCGGACACAACAGATGTTGATGCAAAATCCAGCAATAATAGTGCTGCCCCAACCAGCGCAAATGATTTCTTGGAGACGTTTAGGCTACAACGGTCCCGAATAAGATGGTGAGCACTCTATTTAGGCCAACGCTTACATATAAGTGTAAGGGGCACCACTAATAGGAAGTGCAGACCCTAGTTCTTCCATCACTGGACGCCATAAAAATAGCATGAGGGTTGCGATAAATAAAGATATAGGAGAACTTTAGAACGGATCAACAGGAGGCAAGACTTGGGTGAAGGCGATTACTCACTATACACTAGAAACCGCCACAACGGCAGGAAGTGCATAGAAAACACTGCCAAGAACAGCATTCCCCGCCAACGCACTCGCAGTGAATTGACCTAGGATACTTTGACGACGATATTGTTGAATATAATCTTCTCCCGCTTGCCTGTCTTGCGCGTTGAGCTCAATTTTCGTCAGGGTACCCCAACCTGCGAATTCGAACTGGTTCGTTAGATTCAAAAACCGAGAAGGCAGAGTCGTCGATTTTCGTCCGCCCCCGTTTCTAGGCCGCAAGCGCTGTCGCCGAAGGATGACATCAAACTGAGACTCTTGGAAAGATGGAGGAGATGGAAAGCCATCTCGACGGTTTGAATCAGCTATATAGCAATGAAGCATTATTAAAGGTGTGTCTGCCACTAAGGATAATGCTCACGTCGATTGCGCAAACTCGGTAGGGGTTCTATTGCGATCCAGGCCGAGTTCTGGAGATCTGAAACGTATTGGAGTTGGGGTAAAGCCGTATCGATTTCCTCAGTATCTAAAGAGCGCGACATATCGTGTTCGGCGTAAAGGGGTATCGTTAAAAAGTAATCTGTGGGTGGTGGGATATTTATAGCGGGGGAATGGTTTGAATCAAGTTCGTGAAAGGCTTAACGGACCTACCTTATAGCTGTTTTAAGTCCTGGGCCCTTATGATCCCCACTTCCATTGGCTAGCCACCAATTGTAACACTGCGGCCAAAGTATACACGGCCACCTGAATCAAAGGTTTCTTTGTGACTGGCGCTAAACAATGTAATTCATCCGACACGCCTTGTGACCTCGCGAAATTTTACTTTTTGGCAGGGCCTGTGACATGTAAAGGTTTTTATTAGCAAACAAGGGCCTTCCCGGCCTTCCATTGATTGTGACTTGCGGTACCTGTGGATATTGTATACAGCTCCAGGTGAGCCGGAAAGATCTAAGCCTCTTGAATGGACCCCTAGCCTGGAAGTGAAATACCCAACGTGGACCGTCGTGAGTCTGTGGGACCCGGTGTGGCTTTAAGTAATACATAAATAACTTTCGCAACGGCAGTGGTCGGGGTCCTGATTCTCATCCATCTGCAACATTGTCAAACAACTTCACACGTCAGTGGTAATCTTACTTGCTATAAGTCATGGCGTATGTTCAAGTCGAAGCTGACGATGTAAGTCATTGTTTGACTATCAATTCACCTCGAACTCACGTATTCCAGCGTCTCGAGGAAGGTCCTGAAGGCCTCCAATTCAAATGTAACTCTACTTCGCTATTGAACCAAACAACCAAACCTCACCTCGTTTTTCAGCATTCTTGGGTGCGGATAGTGACGCAGGACCAGGAAACGCGCATAGCCAGGCGAGATCACCTGGAATAGGGAACACCGATCGAGGTGTGTACATCTCTATACTTCAATATGTTGCTGGAGACTTAACACGCGATGATCAAAGGGTACCTACACGACCAGGCTAGTCAACGGAAAGGCGGATTTTGGACGGTCGAGTACTACCAGCCCTATTTTGATGTAGATACGCAAACGGTACGTAACGTGTTGTCTTTCTGGACGCTTGTTGTCGAATGCGATTTTCAGGTTCTCAGCAGATGTTACGCAACGCTCCTCCCAACCTCCTCGAATTATCTATCAACACACCTAAATCCTGCTGATCTCTACGGCCCCTTTTGGACATTAACCACCCTGATATTCACCCTCTTTCTATCATCAAGTCTCGCCGCGTCAATATCCATATATCTCTCTGCTCCAGGAACGGAGTACGATTACAACTTCCAGCTCCTCTCCATTGCTGTGTCACTGGTTTATGCATACGGGATTGCCCTGCCCGTGTTGCTGTGGCTTGCCCTCAGATATATCGGGGTCGGGGAATGGAGCGTTGTTGAAGCCGTAGCAATATGGGGTTACGGACTATTTGTCTGGATTCCCGTTTCTGTGGGTCAATTCTTATCAACTGTCATATCAATTTTACATTTTATTTGTCAGATTCTGTGTGTAATACCCGTTCCAATCTTGCGTTGGGTTCTCGTGCTCAGCGCGTTTGCCCTGTCGGGTTATTTCCTGGTCATCAATGTCTACCCTATTCTTGCTTCCGTACGCCATCTATTTTATATTGTGGTAATGAAGACTTACCACCCTTACTACCAGGCGGAGGCAAAAGCCACTCGTCTCATAATTGTCGCTGTCGCTATCCTTCACGCAGGTCTAGCCCTGACATTCAAGGTTCTGTTCTTCAGTTATTATGTTGTCGACAAAATTGGAGCAGATATTCCTCTTCCTGGTGGGGATTCTCCAGCCGCAAATACCACAGCCTCCTTAGTACAGAGGGCTTTCTCTTTGCTATGAAGCAGAGTTTTCAATGTGCGAGTATAATAGATGCATTTGCTAATGGAGAGCATATGTCCCTTTATTTGCAATAAAACATATAAATAGGTCGGGCGGCTTCACAGACCACCGCATCCAACAACTCGTGCCTTGGCCATGGACCTATATGCATATGCATATACATTGAATACTCCTGTTTGGATGGGGTTCTCTCGGCCTGAAATCATTTTCCGCATACGGTGCTAATTATTCCATCCACCGTATATAATACAATAACATAGCAAAAACATTAAACCTTGGGGGATGCCATAACACCATGCTCGCGTCTCCCACCCTTGAGTACAAGCCGAAGCAGCATGTCTGGGAAGTCGTAGTGCATCTATATATTTGTTAGGAAAGAAATCTAAACAGGAAGGGCCACCGCATGGGAACACGACTACCCACGAAATGGTTTGCTCCTTTGACTAATTGGAACTTCATCGGCCGCACTTTTCGGCCGCTACCAACGGCCTCTTTATACATCCTCATGGACTCTATGTAGGCCCATATACAAGTCCAAGCTGTCCTATCACCAGACAAATGGAAGACATGAACATTTGGGAAGAAGGCTCCCACAACCGTCTCATTGGAGAGAACTGCGTGGGCCTGCATCTTCATTATCGCTTGCATCGGGGGCGCATACCTAGAAGATCGGTTCATAGGGTTTTGTCAATTTTTCAACTAACCTACAAATGAAGCTCGGAATGAATAACTGGTGTATTTTCACCGTAGAGCCGATACTGCTCTGGCGTCCAATGGTTGATTGTGCGATCCTTGGTGCACTTAGTAGTAAGGTCCAGGCCGGATAGCAGTCCTGAAGCAACGTTAGGGTGGTCGAAATATGAACTAGCCCAATGCCGGAAACTTTCGCAACTTTGCTCTCGGGTGAGACAATCGGGATCCGTCCAGGGGCTGTAGATTCTGTCGGAACTAGGTCTAGGATACCCCAATGCCCCAATCGGGGGGTCTGCTGTCTTCAATTGAGGCCGCAGAATACATAACGATCACACACCATAGAGAGCGAGACTCATAATGTAGGGCTCGATAGTCTCATATAACTTTCCTCTTACAACGGCAGGGTCAGCAAATAGTGACATCGTAGTTGCATTCCCGAAACTCCACCCCATGAGTATAAAGCCACCGGTTTTCCGGTCTTGGCTTAGCCCTGGGGTGCCTTCCTTTGTGATAAAATGTTCAAGGAACCACGCGAGCTGAATGGCAAGGCGATCTTGAACACTTTTACTACCTGCCATGATCTCGGCGAGTTCTTCTTCCGTGTATTGACTTGACCCTCGATAATCCCTGCGATTACAAAGGATGGTGCGCAAGTTGTGCTTGTGTGCATGTTCGTGTAGGGGTAGCGCGCTGCCTTTTGTTAGAGTATTTTATGAAGTAATAGATTAGTTTTCAAAGGGTTAATAAATACTGACCACCATTGAATAGACTGCCATGTACGACGACCAGCGTGGTGTAATTCGATGATCCGGGAGATCCACTGTCAGTGTAGAAGACATCTGTGCCGTCTAAAAGCCTAAGAGTACATTCGGAATAGAACTTGGACATGTTTGGAATCCAGTAACAGAAGACCACGCTCAGATAATTCGCACATTCACGGGGTGTGGCCGAATTTACATAAAGGGATGAGTTCTTGTGACACTGATGCTCTTCTTGTCATGAAGAGTAAGATTAGATTAGAAGGTGGGCATGTTACGCGGACTCTCGGGGCGTTCGTCGGGTTTGGGTAATAATGGCGTCTGTATCCCCCAGTGGAAGGGGCAAGAAGGGGGACGCGGGCCGAATGAAGACCGGGGCTGAAAAACCACCGGAAACACATCGAAGGAAGTGACAATGATACACTGGGGCTAGATTTGGGTGAGCATGACACTTTTGATGGGCCAAAGCCGTGGTTAGAGGTCCAACTAGTAGCAACTAGCAACCACCAGTTTTTACAATAATTTGTTGATAATTTGGCTCAATTGTTGTGTCACTCAACCCAAATACTTTCCCACGCAAAATCCAATATCGGTTTGCGATTTTTGATGGGACCACGAAAGACTACGAACCCATCGGTCATGACGATTCCATCCATGTCCAGGGTTGAGGACTCGTATGTTTTTAGGAAAATAGGTACGGAATCTTTCATCATAAGCTAGGAGGTTTACATCCTACAGGTAACAACCCTGCGACCACTGATATGTTCAACTACACAAAAAGCAGCAGAAGCGGATGCGAGATCATGCTCAGCACAACTATTGGCAGGTGTATGATGAGACTACTGAAACAATAGGTACCGCGGTACAGGTGTGGAACCAGTTAAGTGAAATAATTAGCTGACGACCTGGTCCGCGTGGGCCTGAGTATGTGTATCCTGCTTTCATCACACCCCAGCCTTTAAGATTTTCATCTTTTATGCATGTTGAAACCTGCACTCACCTCCACAACTTGTTTCCCCGGTTCTGATGTCTTCTTATCTCTTCAACACTTCTCAAGAGATCTCTATCAAGGTTTGACTTTTTGGCATAGAGTCATGCACTTTAATTTCGTAAAACCTCCCTTTTAGAACCTAAAATAGCCTGTTGAGGACCTAATTGTCACCGATTGACTAACCATTCGAAAGGTTTCATCCCGAGATCATCGACGAAGATGACAGCGCCTGAAGAGTGAATATCCCGTTACTGTGCGGGTCTATAACAGGACGCGGCGGCGGGCAGAATCCAGTGGCATTGTTCTTTCCCGTCAGGCTAATAAAGAGTTGGAGTTATGAAATTCCACATCTTGATGACGCCATGATTTCTTTGGTAGCGCTAGACTTGAATAGCCGTCATGTTAAATGGACGCCCCTACGATGTGCCGATCTCGCCTGTGTGGGGTGATCTGTGGTTATTGATTTAGCGTTAACGACCGGGAAAGGAGCAACGCGAGCCTCTTAATAGCCGCAGTCTCCGTGGGTTCTTTGGTGCTTGGCTGAACTTTTCAGTATATCCCCAACGGGCGAATAAAGCAGGTTATGGTTCTTACACGGAGTCGAATTGGGGTTCCGAGGAGTCACGAAGCTGCGCCTTCGGATCATACACACTTTCTACACTATATCATCTATACAACGGGAGATATAGTACCCTTATACTCGCCTCTCCCTCCCTTGACTACACATTGAAGGAATAACTCTGGTAAATCATAGTGAAGCTAAAAAAATTGGTGCCAGCTGTGAGGAGGAACCCTATATATGACTGGAATCACTCACGAAATGATTTCCATCTTCGACCATATGGAAAGTAGTAGGACGAATTTTCCGCCCGGCGGCGATGGAGTCATTGTAAGTTCTTGCAGACTGCGTATATGCCCACATGCACATCCAAACTGTTGCGGTACCAGATATGTGAAAAATGTGGACACTGGGGAAGTACGAATCCACAAGCTTTTCGTCGTAAAGAACCTTGTAAGTTTGTGTATTGAGCGTCGCCTGCATTGGCGCTTCGTACCTAGTAAATATTAATCGTAGGGACTCAAGGGTTATACTCAAACGGCCTACGATGGGAATTCAGAACGGACAGCCGCCGCACTATCGTAATAGAGCTCCTTCTGCTCAGGCGTCCAGTTGGCAAGAGTGCAGCGGTCAGTGCGTTTCCTAAAGTCCAGAGTAGCGGGGTTTCCAGAAGCAATATCAGGGTGCGTGAAGTAGGAGCTTACCCATTCCTGGAAATTTTCGTGTTTCCCCTCGATGGTGGGGTAATCAGGATCAGTGAAAGGATAATAGGCACCTTCGCAATCGGGTAAAGGGCGACCAAATGCCGCAAAGGGGGGATCTTTATTTCTTTCAACAGTTTATCGATCCGGTACTAGATAATACATACCGTAAAGAACGAGGCTCATGATATATGGTTCGATAGTCTCGTATAGGTTCCTTGGTATGACGTCTGGATCGGCGAAAAGTGCCATCGTGGTTGCGCTGCCGTAGCTCCATCCCAAAATGCTGAAGCCCCCGGTTTTGCGATCATGGCCTAGCTCTGGGATTCCTTCTTGCTTAATGAAATGCTCAAGGAACCAACCAAGCTCAAGGGCTAAGCGATCTTGGAAGACTTTATGACCCGCTTCAAGATCTGCAAGTTCGTCATCTGTGTATTTAGTCGACCCGCGATAATCCCTGCGGTTCCACACGACAATTCGAAGGTTGGTCTTGTGTGCATGTTCGTGAAGAAGAGAAAAACCATCTATAAAGATTTGTAAGTCAGTCGTGTCACGCTTGTGTTGAGAGGAGAATGGGCGAGTGGATAGACTGACCGCCATTGAAAGCGCTTCCATGAAGGACGAGCAACGTGGTGTAATCAGTCGAGCTGGGGGCTCCACTATCAGTATAACATATATCTATGCCATCTGGGAGTCGAAGCGTAGACTCTGTATATAAAGCGGACATGTTGTAGGTTTACTTATCAAGTTGGGTAGTCACCATCTCATGCTGTGATATAAATACTGTTCAGTTTGGTATTTGCGGCAGGGTCGGATGAGCACGGCATCTTGATGGTATTCGTCAGCGGAATCCAGGGGGATATGCACTGGTATGCATGAATAAGAGGAAAGATCGGGGGACAGCGGTCGGATTGCTGACTACCTGCTGGGCATAATACCGGAGATACTAGATTTTCATAACCAGGATGGTGAGGCTTCAGTCTGGCGGTTTTGTTATACGGAAATTTAATGGGTGAGGCGAGCCCCTAGATCTTGATCATAATGCATTGGACGAACTTTGAACGCCGGCGCTGAGATCCCAAGAGTACCGATGGTGAGCCATAAAGTAATTGATTGGGTAGTTGCGCAATGACGCCAGATGTACGCGAGATGAAGGTTAACCATGATGTATAATCAATTATCTAATCAACTTGATATACTGAAGGGGATTTTCGATAGAAGAGCGGGCCGTAGTCTGCCGTAGTAGGCTGAATCTGAATCTCGAATGAACTCAGATGAACTCTACCAGAGGCTTGAAAGTTAGATTTGGCGTTTCCGGTCAACTTACCGAACCAAAATGCCGGTTATTCTAAATGATCACATAATCATCATGCAAG
>CEMJ01393772.1:115961-133260 GCA_900068955.1 Clitocybe nebularis | reverse complement strand
CGAGGATGCCATCTTTGAACGTGCTCCTCGCGGAGGCCGTGGACGAGGACCCAGTGCAGGCGCAAGTGCCGCCGCTGAAGGGGCAGGAGCAATCGCTGGTGCACTCCTCTCCAACGTTAACAACCGTGACTTCGAGGATGCCATCTTTGAACGTGCTCCCCGAGGAGGCCGGGGACGAGGGCCCAGTGCTGGCGCAAGTGCCGCCGCTGAAGGAGCGGGAACAATCGCTGGTGCACTCCTCTCCAACATTAACAACCGTGGCTTCGAGGAACTTGAGTTCTGAACGTGAGTTGATCCAACCTCGCCTTTACAATACTCAACTGACATATTTCTAACAGACCATCGTCGCTCATTCACAGTCTTTAGGGCAAGGTGGCAAAAGGGGCTTGTGTATTTTGTTTGCATAGTCTACGGGATAGTCAATGTAGATTAGCATCGAATTGACTAGTGTTGGGATTTCTTCTTTCCAAGATCATTCAACTAAGCAGTGTCTCCTGATGGACATAAAATTATATGGTTACATAACATCATTTGAAGAGCCGATTGAATACGCGTAGACGCGTTCCAAATTCTTGATTGATAGTCGATTCTAATTTCTCGACCCTAAGCACTTTTCATACACTTCAGCAAAGAAATCTGGTCATGTTTCAACGTGATCCGCGAGCAGGTGCTTTCCTTGGTGGGGATCGTGTTTCTGGTCAGGACATCCGTGATCAAAATGGTTCGTCAATCGCAAGATAATTCCTCTCTAATCAATAATATGGGTCACATCTTCAGTCATCGCTGCGCAATCTATTTCCAACATAGTGAAGAGCTCTCTGGGCCCTCTGGGCCTTGACAAGATGCTAGTGGATAGCATTGGAGTATGTCGTCGAGTTACACTACCTCACGAATTCTGAATGCTTATTTGCTAAATTATCAGGAGGTTACAATATCTAATGACGGTGCTACCATACTTTCCCTTCTCGCTGTTGAGCATCCTGCAGGCCGGATCTTTGTTGACTTGGCTCAGAAACAAGACAAAGAAGTTGGTGATGGAACAACTTCTGTTGTAATCATCGCTGCGGAACTTCTGCGCCGTGCCAATGAATTGGTCAAGGCAAAAATCCATCCAACAACCATCATAACTGGGTATCGGCTAGCATGCAGAGAAGCCGTTAAATTCATGCAGGATCAGCTCAGCATAAAAGTAGATACTCTGGGAAGGGAAGCACTGATCAATGTGGCAAAAACGACAATGTCAAGCAAGATCATCGGAAAGTGAGTCAATCAGAATTACAGGGGGTGGATAATTTTTACATATAATACAGTGACGACGACTTGTTTGCACCCATGGCTGTAGATGCCATGTTATCCGTACGAACGATCAACATGCGGGGAGATATAAAGTACCCAGTGAAGGCTGTCAATGTCTTGAAAGCTCATGGACGAAGTGCTCGAGAATCTTTGTTCGTGCAGGGCTACGCTCTTAACTGCACCGTCGCCAGTCAAGGTACGCTCAATACCATATTGAAATTTGCAGATCTACTAACGATGTGTTATATAGCCATGAAAAAACGTATTACAAACGCCAAAATAGCCTGCTTGGATATCAACCTGTCAAAGGCGCGTATGCAACTAGGAATTCAAATTCTAGTAGAGGACCCAAACCAATTAGAAGAGATCCGTAAACGGTATGATGGGCCGATTACAGAATTTAACAGAATGTCTACTAATATTGCACAGGGAGGCTGAGATCACATTGGAACGTATTAGAAAGATACTGGCTGCTGGTGCAAACGTAGTGCTAACGACGAAGGGGATCGATGATCTCTGCCTGAAAGAATTCGTAGAAGCTGGAGCGATGGCAGTCCGACGGTGTAGGAAAGAGGACCTGCGTCGCATCGCCAAGGCTACAGGGGGAACACTTGTTTCGAGTCTTGCGAATCTTGAGGGAGAGGAAACCTTTGAAGCGAGCTATCTTGGATCGGCAGACGAAGTTATTCAGGACCGTATCTCGGACGATGAACTCATTTTGATTAAAGGGACAAAGATCGTAAACTCCTCATCAATTGTGTTGAGAGGAGCAAACGATTACATGTTGGACGAAATGGAGCGTGCGTTGCACGATACCCTCTCGGTCATCAAACGAACACTAGAGAGTGGTGCGGTGGTTCCAGGTGGCGGAGCTGTTGAATCTGCTCTAAGTATTTATCTCGAAAACTTTGCCACTACCTTAGTATGTGACCGCATATTTTTTTATCCACTGATCATGATGGTTTTTTGTGTTTTAGGGTTCAAGGGAACAACTCGCGATTGCCGAATTTGCGGGTGCACTGTTATCTATTCCGAAGACTCTAGCTGTCAATGCTGCCAAAGATTCAACCGATCTCGTTGCCAAACTGCGATCGTATCATAACGCGGCCCAGAATGCGCCCGTTGGTGATCCTAAAAAGGCCCTCCTGCGTTACGGGCTTGATTTAATGAATGGCGAGGTCCGGGATAACGTTGCTGCTGGTGTCCTTGAACCCACGATGAGCAAGGTGAAGAGCCTCAAATCAGCGTACGAAGCGGCTATATCATTGTTGCGGATTGACGACGCCATCCAGTGTGTGCCTGGTTAGTGATCTCACGAATTTTTTCCTGCTTTAAACAGATTTGATAATTCCTCCCGTTGACAGAGCAAAAAGGAGAACCCGACCCACACGGTCATTAGGTAGTGCCGGAAGGCGCCAATGGCAGTAGTGATGGACTTTTGTGTGGTTAATTTGGGATGTGTATGTAGAAGAGAAAAATGACGACACAAAGCCAATAATTGAATTGAATTTCCTCGGTGTGACTCGGTTTTGATCAATGACTGTTTATGATCAGGGGAGAAAGGAGGGGACGCGTGGAGTCACGTGCGTTCCAGCTCGAAGATCAACATTGGCCTCGACATCTCTGTAAGGCTGATTCTGGTTTTTACCACACTTCAACACTCTTCTTAGCCACCCCTGACACTGCACGCGCCACCACTCTCGTCGTGAAATTTCCAGTGCTTTGCAAGATTTTATCCTAACCCCGTACATCCCATGATATAGGAAGTTGGACTGGATGCAGCAAGACACACCATCATTTCTACCCCACCTCGCTCAACGCTTTCAGTCACTCGTGTGGTCATGTCTGGACTCAGACCTGACCAAGACGGCCGTCTTTCATGCGGAGAGGTACTACGCAATGGACCAGCACAACCACGACTCGCGCCATCTATATGCCACCGCCCTTTTTCGTGAGGGCCAGATCTATTCAGCTCTGTGCTTGGTCAACATTCCACCAGATATCCAGTGTAGTGGCTGTATGGAGTTAAAGGCGAAATGCTGTACGGTCTTGGGACGCCATCGGCAGGCGCAGGAGGCACTTGATTTAGCCCTACAAGACCCATCCTATATTCCGACAGGTATGTATCATACTGCTTACGGGTTTCGTGTTTTATTTTGTCTTATATCATCTCAGCATCGACGAGTAGTCGAGCAGCACAGCCATTCCCTGACGAGGCAGCCTTACGCTGCCGGTCTGGTACTATGGCTCTGAAAGGCAACCTTCCTGAAAAGGCGTCGGTTAGTTTCCGACAAGCCTTGGCTCTGAATCCACATCTTTGGGAGGCATTTGAAGGTCTCTGTGCTCTGGGTACGCTCACATAATCCCCAGATGGCCTTGTTAATAATCACAAACATCAATTCGCAGGATCGATACCTGAAATTGATGAGATATTTCCGCCGCGATCTGCACCTCTCAAAAGAGCACCGCCAGAAGAAGCTCAAACAAAAGCTGTCCCTATTGCCACGGGTGCTGGATTCTTTACACCTGATGCCGGCAACGCCGGTAATCTATTTCGCACTTGGAAGCCTGAGTTTTCACAACCACAGCCATTTCGGATGGGCCCGCCCCCAGGACCGCGCGATTCTATGTATTTTGGCCATAGTTCTCATCTTGTTTATGAAATGACGCGTCCTTTGCAGAGTAACTAACGATTCATCCTTCTACCCCCCCGACAACTCCTTCCAACAGCTCCATCGTCCTACACGATCCCAGCCTACAAATGTTGGAGCTACGCAATCACATATCCCGCGACCGCTTTCCTCGGCAGACGAGGCGGGCCCAGTTCCCAAGAGACAGCGGTCAACCGCACGACAACCAGAAGCCGTGAAGAAAATGACTGTGGACGACCCCTTGAAAAAGGCACGCGCACGCCCGGCCTTGATATTTGCTAACATCTTCTCATCTTCCGGTCGTCGTTCTCAGCCTACGACGTCCTCTAGGACAACCGGCCTTGGAAAGAGTAATCAGCCGATGATTTCTAATATCGCTACGCGAAGAAGCACTCGATTACTGAGTGGCACGGGTGCGAAACCGCCTCAGACCAAGGTGAGAGGATTTCTTCAGCGGGAATTGGCTCGAGTTCCGTCTCTCACTTCAAAATATATAGCAAACCCGACGGCGACCCTCAACACATGCCAGATCCCGCTCTTCAGAGTCGGAAATGGCAGAAGAACTATTTCCTACTGGCGAAGTCGCTTATTCCCAATCGCCACCTTCAATAGCGCATTCACCACGATCCGAAGTATCACCCTCTCCAAGTAATTGGACAGCCGCACACGAACAAGCAGCCCAAGATGATTACGAAGGAGAATTAGCCGACTACTATATCTACAACCTGATCCGACGGTTTGCGAGTGCAACCAGAGCTTTGGCGACGTACGATTGCCAACAGTGCCTGGCTGAACTGGGGCAGTTGCCCCAGGCTCATCAATACTCGCCCTGGGTACTTGCCATGGTTGGCAGAGCACATTATGAGAAATCTGATTACGCTTCAGTAGGTTTGCCCGAGGCTCATTAAATCAAGAAGATGTAATTGATAAATCCGGCTTGCAGGCTCAACGTGCCTTTCAGGCCGTGCGTGTTCTTGAACCCCACCGTCTTTGGGATATGGAAGTCTATTCTACTCTTCTTTGGCATCTGCAGCGGAACGTTGAGCTATCATTTCTTGCCCAAGAGCTTATCAATATCAATCCAAAGGCAGCACAGACGTGGATTGCAGTCGGCAATCTGTTCTCATTACAGAAGGAGCGTTCACAAGCGCTTACATGTTTCGGGCGTGCTGCACAGTTAGACCCAACATGTGCCTATGCGTATACCCTCAGCGGACACGAATCGATTGATGAGGACCTAGATAAGGCTATTCATTTCTTTCAGTGCGCTTTACGCGCCGATTCCCGGCACTACAATGCATGGTATAGATGTTTATTCTTAGCGTAATGCCTATCAGCTAACATGATCGGCAGGTACGGATTAGGAACTTGTTATCTGAGGATGAGCAAGATACGATTGGCGGAATACCACTATCGGAAGGCCGTTGAAATCCACCCTAATAATGCGGTGCTACTCGGATGTGTAGGAATGGTGAGTGGAGTCAAAGCGAGTGCCTCGCGTGTCAGGGTCTAACGGGTCCGAATGACTGTTCACAGGCTGTCGAACGACGTGGGGACCGAGACGGTGCACTATCGTTATTTGACGATGCTGTTCGATTGGCACCTGAAAACGCGCTGGTTCGCTATAGAAGGGCCAAGATTCTTGTCTCGATGAGGAAATATAAGGCAAGTGACTATGCGGTGATTCTTCGATTTAATAGCTCACGTCCAACCGCATTCCCAGGCGGCGGTCGACGACCTAGAATACCTCCGGAGCACAACGCCGGAAGAGTCGAACGTTGTGTTCCAACTCGCAAAAGTGTATCGGCTGATGGGTAACGAGACAAAATCGGCACAAACATTGGCGGTGGCACGCGATATCTCGCCAAAAAGTCTGAATAAGATTAAGAAGCTGTTGGGCACGGTGAAAGACGCGATTGGGGATGACAAGATGGATGAGGGGTGAGTGAGATAGGACAGTGGATGTTGTAGATAGGCTATGAAGAGAGAAAGTGGGGTGCTGATGGCGCCTTATCGTCCGATCAAAAGTCCGAGGCGGTTCGGCTTGATGCGCCGAGTGAGCCGTGACTGTTGGGGTGTGACTGGAGTGGTTCGTTTCGAGTCAGTAAGCCGACGGTTGTATATAAAGTCGCCTTTCCCATTGTCTATCCCCAACTCGCCTCCCTGCGACCTCCCTGCTCCATGTTCGCCTAAGTCCCCTCCTTAACACACTCCTCCTTTTCTTATTTCCTGTCTCGCCGAGTCACCAAGTTGACTGTCTGGCGGTTTCTTGAAGTGAGAATGGTCAATAAATTATTCAGGACCTCCAAGAACGGCTCCCTACTATTCGAACCCGAAATCGTCTACCGCATACACAGCTGCTGACAGCTATCTCCCTTGGACTCCAGTAAGTTGCTGAACCCACGGTCCCCGCAGTTTTTATACACGTACTTATGAGCCCTCTCAGCCTCCCTCACTGAACCTCAATTCCTCCATGTCTGAACACACAAACCTCTTTTCCTTGGCCCGTTCCAAGCTGCACTTGTCCGTTGGTAGCAAGGATAACTGCAGCTTGCATCGCTGGGTTCTTCTCAAAAATTCCATCATACACTCGTCCCCTGTATCATCCTGCTCTATGACTGACTATTCTGACGCGAACAACCTTGTCGACGGCGAAGACGAAGACGTAGACGAGGATATGGTATCAGAGGAAACTGACTCCTTCATGTTTCCAGACGCTGGGAAGCTTGTTGGTCACAGTCCCGCTATGGATATCAATGCCTCTGAAGCAGAATGGTTAGACTCTTTACTAGAAGGGCTTGGTGATGATGACGAGGACGAGTTCACTGCTGATCCCGACGTTCAAATCTCTCTGGCTCCAGCGGACGATGACGATGAACACTTGATGTTGAGCCCTATGGGATCTCCAATTTCGTCATCGGACGACCTCCCCAACCAGTCTTCATATTACCCCCATCCCATTATCACTGTAACATATCCCTACCCTGTCCCATATCCACCTTTTCATCCTCCACTCACCCATTCTTATGAGTTCGACTCCTCCTTTGATTCCACTCTCTCTTCCCTGCCTGCACCCTATGACGATCCTCTTCCTTATTACGAGCTCGACGACACAGAAAATCTCTCGGTGCCCGACGCAATAGAAGATACATCCGACGACGAGTCAGACACACCGCTCACACCCTCAATTGGCCGTTCAAGCACGTCACTAACTTTGGTTGATGCAGCCTCAATTCCCCTTCCTGCAGAGCGCAGTAGTCTACGGCACACAGTCCCCCATATTTACGTCGATGCGGACGACTCCTACTTGTATCCGTTTGAGCTTGACCCTTTACCGTTCCCGGACACCCATCATCACACATATAATACGTACCAAGAGTGCTAGTCGCTAAGCTACCAGTATATTTCATATCCTTTCCCGAATCACACCCACATGTTTCCCCCTCATCTCACACATCGCCTTATTCATATGTCTTGCTCGGGTTTATCTTTGTTGTCAATAATTTTGTAGACATGACTTTGGAATTGCATATTTTTTTGACACTCCGTCATTTCCGAAAATCCCCGTCGATCACAGCCGTCAAACAAAGTACCCTTTCACATATGCAGGGCATTCAATTGATTTCAAAAACTCTATTCATTCACTTCGGCCCCGTTCCTCATACTGGGGAACCAAGTATCCGCTTGCTCCCCAACGAATTGCACGGACGTATTGTTGAACGCTGTGGGCCACGAACTTGAAGCGGGAAGCGGGCAGCAATGGAGTAAAGGGGCTATGAAAATATGAAAGTTGACAGCGACTCCAAACCATTAAACTATATGTGCCACTTTCTCACCAAGTTTCATAAGGGAAGGAGCCCTAGATTCCAATTTATGTCTGGGATTGCTATTATTGACAGCCGACTCGTCACACAAAACATCACAGGACGTAAGAAAAATGGAAGCCACCTGTCGATGTAATCCGTCAAACGGTTCGCAATAAGAACTAAGTTGGAGAGTTTCTCCCTGGACCAGTTCGCCTTGATGATGTTCTCGTAAAGCTCTATGTCGCAATGCGGCATAAAGCATATGGTCCCACTTTGGAGCGCGTACCCTGCGTTCTACAAGGAGAATGAGAAATAGCAGTAAATTTTTAGGTTCCCCGGGCACAACGTCAGGGACCTGCTTTATTCTCGGTCAAGAGCCGAATCTGGAGCTTTCCAAATAGCGAAACATCTTCTGCCGTGAAGACAGGATCATATATGGATACGTTGGCGCGATCCTGGGTAAAAGGAACTTTTGAGCTTCTGATGGACTTTAAACACGCGATGGTGATGTCTACACACAACATTCAGGCGGTCACACATCTCAAGAAGGAATGCTAGCTGAATTCGCGCATTCGGCGACGAAGTCGGGCTGCCTAATCCTAGACATAGGACGTCGGGGGAAGTAACCATAGTAGCATTAAGAGAACTCTCTAATATCTCTACAATACGGCATCGTTAGAATGGGTTTAATGCGGGAATACAAGGAACAGACGTTGGCATTGCGTTAACCAATCGCCTCGCCCTAGTTCTTCTCGTACACGTTGGAGGACAACCATAGGCGACTGTACATCCCCCGGGGTCTTATTCCTACGCTTCTTGCGAGGCTTTACAGGAGTAAATTCAGAGTACGAGAATGACCCATGACCATCGGATTCACTCATCGCATCTCCTGCAAAATAGAGGTGGGAACGGGGAAGCTTGGCGCCCGTTCCGTGAATATCAATGGCCTTAATAAAAATCATGAACAAATACAGCGTCAACTCAACAAATCGAGCTGGTTTATTTCTCCAGACTCCAGCTCAATTTTCACGACTTCTACGGAGTCACGAAAAGTCATGGCGGTGATTTAACCAAGCCTAACATTGCGGGCAAAGCTGTTAAATCAAAGAATCGACCCTAGACTGATATACCACGAAATGAAATCTTATGACTGGGCCACGCCTGCAGTTGAACACGTTTTGAGGGGTGTCTCTTTTTTTCTGTGGTGGTCCAGACACCCCATATAGTACCCCACATGACAGTCTATTTTCCCAAACCCTATCCCGTTAAAGAACCCGGATCCGCTGATGCAAGCCTAAATCAAAACAACAAGGTCCCCATTTTCAAAGGTCACGCGCAACGGAGGTAAACCCCACGCTGATTCGGTGCTGGAGCGAACGAAGCATATGGATCATCATCATTGAGTTTTCATTGAGTTGAACTCCGGGTCACAAGGTCTGCAGTGCCCAAAGGTCGTCTCCGAGGTATGTCGCCAGTTCAACCCCAACACCTTTATTTACCTTCCGCATCTCTTCCGTGCCTAATTTCGTAATTCCGATTCCCACTGCATGTTCCTTCCCCTCCGCATGTATTGCCACGGGCGTGTTTGCTGGCAGGGCAGCGTCGGCAGGCGGGAGATAGCCCCCTGCTGATGTCAGGCCCGGGCACATCATGTGCGCGCCGGCGAGGAGAAAGCGGATGGCGCCGCGATCGACCTTGACCATCGGGAATATGTATGGATCTATGGGAGGGGGGAAAAGACACCGAATTTCAGTGACCTACGCAGCCGAGCATGAATCGCTATAGGGAGTCACATTTATGAAGCAATCGCAGGGTCGGATAGTACGGCCCATCAAAGTGTTGGAAAATGAGAGGCTCGTTGTTGACGGTGTAGATCGAGATATGTTCTCTGCTATGCATGGACAGACTTGGATCAGGTCAAACATCTCGTCGGGTCAATCGGACGGACCATTTGACAAGGATGAGGCCTTCTTTCTTAGGCCAGACAGCCTCCAAGGTTTCCGGCTCTATTTTCCATTGGGAGAGAACGGCTGCACGGATGCCACGCTGGATCGAGGACTTTATGGGCGTGTGTCCTGCGATATCCGTGGACGGATGGAATCTAACCGGTACAGCTAATAAGCCCGCCGTCTGGATCGATTATGTAGAGGCCCCCTACTTTTTGAACATGAGTGTCTGGAAATAACGTTGTATCAAATCGAAAATCGATCGATGGTGTAACAATCAGGCGTGACGCCAGGTTTATATACTCAGTTACAAGACTACTGTACATGCTCGGTCCTTCAGTAGATAAGAAACAACCTTTGATTCTACATTATTTCTTGTGCTAGTAGTACATAAAGATTATAGAAACGCGAGAGCGACAAGAAAGAGCGAAGCTGGTAAATGGTAAAACAATGCATGCATGGCTGGGTGAGGGAAGGGGGTGAAGTGATTTTACGTACGGATAGGCGAACGTGGGGTAAGGACACGGTGTAAAACAGGCGGATAATCAAAGAAGCCAACCCACTGGCGTCCGTTAAGTAGATCAGATGTCTTCGTCCTTGTCCTCAATTTGATCAGGCTTGAGCATTCCCGGGATTTTCATCGCTGCCTGGCGTTCTTCCTCTGCCTGTCTTTGGGTCTCCGCCTCCTTTTCTTCCAGGAAGAGCTCCGCGTTGTCCCCAGCAGAGAACTCCTTGAGCTGAATAAGGAAGTCTCGCAACGCCAGTTTGAAGCGGTTAATATCGTTATGGTTCTCGCCCAGCGCGTTCACAAACACCTGGACTTGTGATCTGAAAGGAGAAAATAAATTGACACTCCAGAAAACGCGAGGCGAAAGAGGACGTACGGCTGAACATGAGGGAAAGCAGTCTTTAATAGGTTAGCGCAGTACTCCCTAAAGAAGGCCGCATTCGAGGTGTGAGCTGGATCGAACAGGGGGGTTTGGATGGTATTTTGCTCCACGAGTTGGAACATGCGTGCCAATAATACACTCTGTAGTTTGAAACCGCTTTTGTGATCCGTATCTGTCAGGACGAAAAATATATCTTGGACTATACTCAAAAAGTATTGTTGGAAGAAGGCATTGCTGACTGCCGGCTCGGCTGCGCCCGCAAAGTTGTTGACAACTTCCAAGCATACTTTGAGGAATAATTAGCTGCCAAACGCGACGCGAAGGGGGAAGTGACGAACGATTTAGACCAGTATCGGCAATGTCACGCATAGTGTGCTTGATAGCCCAAATGATACTGTCCATGAAAAGTTTGAATTGATGGGGAGGGACACCCAGCAATGCTGTGAAAAGAGTCAGGCCAATTTTTACGAGTGTAATAGAGTGTAATAGAAAGGGTTTACCAGGGAAACAGTTCAAATTAATGGCGCGAAGAAGTTTGAAGAATCCGACACGATGTTCTGGGTATTCGGCAAAGTCTTGGTTGATCATATTCAATGTCGGTTCAAAGACAGCGTCCAGGATAGCAGGAACTTGTGGAGTAAGGAGGGGCTAAAACAAGTTGGACTCTCAGCAATATTGTAAAATAGAAGCGAGCTAGTCTTACTCCGAGACGGGACGTAATCGTCGCCATCACATTCAGCACTTCTGCGTCTCGTGCTGTGGGCACGTTTCGGTTGTAGTCACCTAGAATGGCGTCAAGAAGTGGCGGCATGAAACTGTTGTTGACGGCTTCAAGATCTTCTGCTTTCTTGATGTACGTCTCCATGAGCTTCAGGATTTCTTTCTTCACCGTCCGTAGTTGCCGGACTTTTGGTGTCTTGGTCGCAATTAAGCCTGTTAAAGAATAGTTAGAATACAAAGTGAACGGAAGCAGCGAACAGCCAACCTTCTTTGACAATGGTCTCGCTGATGATTCCACTGACGGCCTTATATAATCCAAGCATGTCCAAGAATATACGACCGATCTGAGGCAGGTAAAAGCTGCCTATTGATGTACACGCCGAGACGTTCGTCTTGAGGACATTGGAGAGAATCTTGATATTATCGGTACTCGAGAGGACATCCATGCTCTGGGCAGCTTGTGCCATCAGCGAGTCCCACTATGAACAACTATAAGAGGATTCGACTATAGAACTTCGAAGAGTACATACAGCGTTATTTGGCAATTCCATAAGTTTAGAGATCAACTTTTCCTGCTGTGGTTTATTGGGTTGCGCGGAGATCATATACCCAACCGCTTCGTAAAATGTGTGCACCTGGGAGAGGAAAGGCAAGCCTGAATAAGAGGGACACGGCTATGACTGTAAGATATACCTGTTGGGGTGACAAGTCGACGGTGATCCTATGGAGTAAGCGCAGGATTTCGTCAACGAATGGCTCCTGTTCACCGGACTGTTGCATGACGAAATGCCGACGACATTTTTGCGCGATCTTGATGAAGGTATCGCAAGCCATATCTTGAACACCTAGGAAATATTGAAAATGAGCTTGCACGTCCTAAAGTATAAGGTAAACCTAACTAACCTTCATGTGTCTCATGCATAAACTCAAAGAGCTTGTTCACGACAGTCTTTAGGAATTTCCAGTGTGCCTTCAGGAACCTCGGGTATTGCCCAACGATGTACATGATATCGGATGCTACGACAGCTTTGTTATCCTTTCCACGTTTGATTTCACATAGTCCGAGCAAGTCCTTGATGACAGTGACCAAGAAGCGTTTCTCAGTTTCCTCGTCTGTAACGATGGGCAGTTAATTCAATATCGTTTGTTGTTAGAAGAAGAAAGGACGTACTCATTGCTCCAGATATAGAACCAATAGCCCAGCAAAGGGTGTTCAAGTTATTCCACGACCATTCTGAACCATCCACCTGCTTCGCGAGCTTCTCTGTCAGTATTGTTTCGGTGTCTGTCACGTCAAGATGGGTGAGGTAAACAAGGAGTTCTCGCATCGATTTATAAAGAACGATGGTATCGCTCTCTTTCATGAACTCCCGGACAATTTCTCCTTCCTCGTTCTCGACTATAAGAACCTAGACATAGATGAGAGTCGGGTAAGAATAGGTGGCTGAGGATAAGCTGATAGGATACCCACCTCTTCGGGCTTAACCATCCGTTCAATAACAACTAACCTCAAATTAGATAAAACGTCGCTATAAATATTCTTTCTCAGTGACATCCCATTCAACATGTTCTGTGCCCCGCTGTTACCACCCAGACTCAAACCCATGAGTAAACCTGACTCTCCAATAGGCAGGCTCTGGATCTCCTCATAAAGCTCTGCAACAAGCTTTAGCCAGTACTCCAAGCAAATCTTGAATATCTCCCGCTCATCTACTTGTGATACCTTGACCATATAAAGATGGGCGTTGAGAAGCACATCGCGATTGGCGTCTGTCTCTACCGCGCGAAGATGATTTGACAAGAAGTTGGCAAGGAAAAGTGCAAGGTTTAGTACGAGTTCTTGCCCCGCATCTCCCGCGTTTGAGTAAGCCTGAGCAATATTTGTGCTCGGCGGTATCATACGGTTGACGGATGTCATCACCATGGCGAAAAGAATGACGAATTTTGGATCGTATTCGGGGCCAACATTGAGGGCAGCAATCTCGGCTAGACATTTAAGAGTAACATTACGGAACTCGGGGGCTTCAAGGAACTAAGGGAGAAGATCATGAGCTGCAAGAAGGCCAAGATCGTAAAATCAAAGCTCACGCGGTTTAAGAGAAGGTCGATAATTGTAGTCTCAAAGATGTAACCTAGCGGAATCCAATTCAAGAATCTAAGCAGAGTTTCCAGAGTCGCCTTGATCAAGGACGACTTTTGGGCCTCCTCCAAGACTTCCGAACAGAGTTTAAATACCTCTGAGAACTCGCCGCACATTTGGTTTTTGAGGTTTTTGATTTTTGTTTGTGTCATTTGCTCAGCCGAAAAGTCAAAGATCTCTTCTGAAAGCAGTTTTAGGATGACCATATTGTTTTCGCAAAGTGAGAGGTTCGTTTTTGATGACTCTACAAGTTCGGTGATGAATGTTGGCCAGTTGTGGGGCCACTCTTGTTTTAAGATCTGGTTTTCTGTTCAGCCGTAATGGTCGCCGATAATCAAAAACCCCATACCTGAACGAGAGCTAGGTTAAGTTTGTTGATATAGGCTTTCTCCTTTCGCATTGCAATTTCATCCGAGGCAACTTTAACATTGACACCAACGACGAAGTTCCGGATGCCTTTATGGTGTATGTCATTAGACATAATCTGTAATTTGAAGTTGGGATATATTCCAACCTTGTCTCTGTCCGTCAGGGAGAGTTTTCCAGCGTGTAGTAATCAGTTTCTCGAGAATTTGGAGGCCGATATACTAAATCAGTAGGAAGCGAGATTAACGGGCATATCTTATCGCAAAACGAGATGATCATACCTTCGACTGGGGAAATGAAGATCGTTCCAAAATGTCAGGAACCCTGGTCCAGGCGTCTGGGTGTTCTTCCAATTGGGTAAGGACTTGTTGAGCCATTTGACGCTATGTTTCCAGTGATCGGATTAGGGACAAGTGAAACGAAAACAACAAGCGACGAACCTCTTGTCCAACGCCAGTGTAGAAGGCCATGACGACCTTGTCCATGAGAGCAACATCAAATTCCCTCGAAAAATCGAGTAAAACCTGGTATAGATTTGAGCAAGTCAAGATAGCAAGGAAAGAAGATTACAAACCTCCATGATGGCGGCAAATATAAGAGATAAATTGCCGTCTGTGTGGGCGGATTGGGAATATAGGACGAGTGGTAGTGTTTGGAGGAGAGACGCGGGTGTGTGCGCCTTGGAGAGATGCTGGAATAGATGAACGGTTGCAGGTTGGGCAAAGGGCCTTGAACAGATTCAGAATGGCACGCTAATCTCTCGGTCACGTGCTGACTTCAATGGCGTCGGGGTTTTAATCTCAACAACAACGAAATGTAGGTTAGGGTTTGTACTCCAACTATAGTACACAAATAGTTCATGTAAGGAATTCACCATCTCCCTTATAACCATTCGGCAGCTACTATCGCCGAGGTACATGACCGCTATTCAATCAGACTAAGATGCGGATTCACATGTCGTCGACCTTCCTTTTCTCACACCACCATGTCGACGATTCCCACCACCCAACGAGCATGGATAGTCGAACGCAGAGGTCCCCCCGAAAAGGCGCTTAGACTAAGGTCTGACTGGGATGTGCCCACTGAGCTAAAGTCAGGAGAGGTCCTTGTCAAGGTCCAGGCCGCAGCCCTCAATCCCATGTGAGCGCCAGATGTATCTTATTTTTAACGCCCACCCAATCTATGTTTCTTTAGAGGTTACAAAGTCATGAAGCTGGTGCCAAACAAATATGCCTCAAGGCCACTTCCTGCTGAACATGATCTGTCCGGAATCATCGTTGATGCCAATGGAACGGAGTTCTCAAATGGTGATCAGGTGTATGGTTTCGTTTCATACCGTTCGTATAGGCTCTCCCATGCTTCTATTTCCACCTTACGAAATCTACAGCGTTATCCATTGCGACTAGGCAAGGTGCACTCGCTGAGTATGTCCGGATGCCAACCGACCATCTTGTCCTTCGTCCACCCAATGTATCTGCCGTAGAAGCAGCCGGTCTGACGTTAGTTGGACAAACGGCGTATCAGGCCCTTTTGGACCTTGGTAAATTAGAAGCCGGCCAGACAGTTCTGATTAATGGAGGGAGCTCTGCTGTTGGTGCTTCCGCGATTCAAATCGCAAAATCTGTTGGTGCTAAGGTCGTCGCGACCGCATCCGGGAAGAATGAACAATTTATTCGAAATCTCGGAGCTGATGAAGTTAGTTGTCATCTTAATTCTCATTACCATTTCTGATTGTTCCAGTTTATCGATTATACAAAAGCTCCTCTGCATCAGTATCTGGTAGACCATCCACCATCACCCAAATATCACCTTATTCTTGATGCTGTTGCCCTCATCGATCCCTCGCTCTATACCTTTAGTCCAGCTTACCTGGCACCTAATGGATTGTTCATTACCGCAGGTCCGTTTCCAAAAGATATGTCCAGAAAAGAGCTATGGAACGGCATCAAAACTATATTTGCTGCATTTACACCTTCATGGCTAGGTGGTGTAAAGAGACGTTATGCGTATGATTTCACTGCCCAAAATATTTTCAAACATCTTATATCTTTCAAAGGATGGTGACGATAGAAAACAAGAAAGCTGATTTAGAGGCTCTGCAAAGGATGGTGGCCGACGGTTGGTTAAAATACTCCCCCCCCCCTATAAACTTCTGACGCGATATGCTTACCACAGGTTCACTGAAGCCTATTGTGGATTCCGTCCATAACTTCGAAGACGTTCAAAATGCATATAACAGAATGCTTTCTTCCAGAGCTACGGGAAAGATTGTGGTGAAAGTCGACCCTTCGGCCACATAGATAAAAGTATCTTGTCACTCATGACCCCCAATCCGAGAAATTCTTGATACCCCAGCTATTCACTTAGCTTATACATTTACAAAATCTGCTCCACTTCTGGCGGTTACTCACCTCTTCCAGATACGGACGCCATAGAAATATGTTATATGTCATCACACGAAACGAACAAGAGACGGAAGATAAGGATATCTGTGAGTTCCCGGGTTATGCGAGCTATCTCCCAAGAATATAGACTTCTTGACATATTTTTCTGGTTCCGGGGAAAGTGACATGGAAACCAATAGTGCTCTTTTGTTACTGTTACTGTTACTCTAAATCAACACGACCATCAAGAGTTCTCGAAATACATCAATGATTGGTATCGCAACTTGTCGCGGTTGTACTTGACATGTACTTAAGAGCTTAAAGGTCTTGTACATTCAAGTATAAAAATGCGACGTGAGTATCAATCCTACCCAACACAATGGCGTACAATTGACTGCAACATACCAATAGACCTTAGGACCAGAAATAAAAGCTCAACTCTCCTAATTATGATGCGGTCTCTATCCCTGTTGTCATTAATTCCCTTTATAGTTGGATCCACGAACGCAGTACCGCCCGAGCCTGGTGGGATTCCTAACACTGCCTACATGCTCCATTTGAATTGGTTTAACCCGCTATCTTTATCTAATCCCCCATCTGATGATAGACTCGTCAAAGGGATGGGCGAGTTGAGAGAGATACCGTAGCCCATCGTTTACCTTGTCTAAACTGACCACTTCTGATGAATGACTTTTGTAGTCAACCGGACCCGCTATCGAAGGCGTCGCCGTCCGCTTCAACGAAACTCACTTCAAGCAAAATGCGACGACAGCGAAATGGAAAGCTCTCATCCCCTGCGATCTGGCGAACTCAACGGAAAGCCTCATATCGAATACAGTGCGACTGACTAGGTGTACAGGCCGTTTTGGTTAGTGGCTCGTTCCTCCCTTTATCACAATTCACGTGTCCCCTGCAGGCTCATGCGGCCTTTTTTTAGGTTTTGCATGATACTTGATCCCACATCGCCCTCTAATCTTCACCGCGGAAGGCCAAGGCGACACATTCAACGAACTCGCTTTGAAATTGAAATTCTTCGAATAAGCACATGATCATCCCTAGTGTCAGTACTGAAACTATAGTGAAGGGTAGACCCGTGACTG
>CEMJ01393772.1:82169-99999 GCA_900068955.1 Clitocybe nebularis | reverse complement strand
AACTATAACCGTAGGCTCAATTGGCTTAATGCTTCCCTCCTGGAAGTATGTAATGTGCTCATCATATAACCCGAGTTCGAGTGTAGATACGCTTTCTTTAAGTACTTAGCATCATTTAATGTAGGGTCGGCGCAGCTCTTCGGCTTCACAAATCCTAATTCCGGTGCTAGATGTAAAGGTTTGGTGCGTAGTGTAACACCATTCCTACATGGAGGTCAATTTCGTCAAAACTCGTCGAGATAGGAGTAGTTGTCATATTATGTATAGCTGTCAGACTTGACGATGTCATGGTACTTGCAAGGTGCCGATATATTTGGGGATGGCTTCAATCGCAAAATCAGGGAGTCGGTAGATGTGATATTTGTCACCTCCGACCGATAAGCAGGCGCCTCGAGCCAAGTTGGTAGGTAGTACGCAATTTCATTCCGAATCTCTTCCACCCCAGATCTATGAATCCCCGGAACTACATGTACTCGTTTCCTGCGCCCGCCGGACCACGAGGCCGCCAAATTAGGACAAATCAGCTATAAGCACAAACCGAGATCCCCACCATTACCTCGGTACGGAAGATCGAGCCTTGAAACGACGGCGCATACTTGGCATTATCTTCGTCGTTTAGCCATGGCCTATCTGGTCCTGCGACTTGGGTGATGATAAGTTGGTATTACACTCCACCATTAGTACTGTTGCTTCTTCTGGTCATTTGTATGATTGTTCGTTGAATGGAAACAACACATCCTGCTTCTTTTGAAAAGGCGTGTTGAGCGAGAAGCGAGTAGTATTGGCTTTGTTCTCTCTGGGCGTTAACGCCGCCAATTCCCGTACTCGCCTCGTAAAAGTTGAGAACAACTTGAAACTGATTCCACTTGGTGGGACTCTTCTTATGAATTCGTGGGATAAATGCGACGTATTTTCTAGCCTCGTAGCAATTTAGGATTCAATTTATCATTATTCTAGTCCATATCACTTACTTAACCGAGGTTAGATTCACAAGGGCACCACTTGAACAGGGTACATTGAAGCGGGGGCCGCTGACAACAACCAGGTTATTGGTAGCCTGTCAGAGACGATGTGCGGTATCCATTCCTGCTTGATGGAATCCCCGCGGCCAGAAGCAGAAATACAAAAAAGTTTCTAGCTGGTCACGTCACCACACGACGACCAACAGCGCCTAGCCTTCTCGTGTCAGGTGCACGCCACAATTTTGGGAGCCCATCCATAGTATCTGGATTGTGTATGGGGTTAACTCAGCGCAAGTCGCTTATCTAACCAATCGCGAGACTGTCGGTGGCGACGACTGGGGATCGTCTTATCTGAAGCGAACAATGGAGAATCAGCGAGAACATCGAGCGCCACGTTTCTATGGTGACCATATGTATAATACTACCTTTGGGCATCTGTGATGAAGAGTTCGATGACCTATGATGTAGAGTTGTTGACACGGGTGCAGTAGGAATTTGCAAAGTTGGTCTTTGTTTGCCGTTCATGGTTTCGTCACACAACGGCGTGACGCCGGGCCCCTCCGAAAAAATGGAATAAAGAACTCTCCCCGCCCGGACCGGAGAAATATTCTCGTGAAAGAAATTATTGTCCCAGACCTTCCACCTTGTAACTTGTAAAATTTTCACTATCAGTATGGACATTCCCCTTCCCCGATCATGGGACGTATGGACTGGACAGCTAGGACCTGCCCCCTGTCCTTATGGCTTTTCTATACACTCCATTGGCACCAAGGTTTACCCCTGCAGGTTGTATGACCATGTCGATATTTTTTCCCTCCCCTTGAAATGCCTCAATATGATACTCCTTGTTTTTTTTCATTCATTCACTGTCATGAGATTGGATCGGTCCCACGTTCTTTCTGCTTGTCGAGGAAGGCATACGAATCTAGCCAGATAGCACCGGCTCTGAGGTTTGCTAATATAAATGACATCTCCTATTGGGTATGAGTCTTGCCAAAAGCTTGTGCACTTTGGGTTGGGGGCGTGCCAAAGGGACTCCATACTTACGCCATGACAGGTATGACCTGCTGCCTCTCCCCATCTGCCAGATGCCGAGAGATCTCTTTCGTTCTCAATCATCAAATAACATATGCGAGCTGCTTCGAGTCTTCGACACATACATTCGCGACCCTTCCGGTGAGAAGCTGTGGACAAAAAAGAAGCTCGCTATGATGGGTTTAACCTTCTACACAAAAAACTTCCTCGATTTCCGGACTATCAGGGATATGTGGGGGTCTGGCTAGGTCTGGGTCCAGGTAGGCGCTGAGTGCTTCCTTCAATTGCACTGCACCAGCAGTTCTGATCCGTTGCGGTGAAAGTCGTTTGGCGCATAAGGACTAGCTTCGCTAGCGCGCTTGTCAAAACCCTTCCAGTCTGAAGATGGTACAACACCCATCTAATCTTGAGAACGCCTTAGATTATTAGCTTTTATGATTGCTCCACGGAGACAAGTTTTTTTGCAGGGTTAACGCTATCCAGGGTGCTGTTCGTCCGAACCAAGTTATTGCATCAAAACGAGGTGCGGGCGAACGATAAGTGCAGCGCGGTGTTTTTTGAAACAGGCCGCATAAATGTTCAAACTGGGAGTTTTGTTCGGTTTTTGATCCCTTCACCCGCCCCCAAAATTTGATAAAAGTAGAATTAACGATGGCTGGTTGATTGGCTGTCAGCATGTTCGCAACAGTGTCTCGCATGCAGGTTTCGCTGTGCATCCATATACAATTTAACCGTGGCGTTCTCGATCAACGCAATGTGCCACGCGGCCCAGCTAAAATGTATATCTATTTCATTACTTATTGACCGGGGAAACCTCTGCAAACCCTCAACTCGAGCCGGAAGGCGATCCGAATTTCATCATCGAGGCTTCCAATATTGGGGCGCCTTGGTGCTTCCTTGTTCGGGCAGCAAGGCTATATATGTAGCGAGGACGCTGCGAAGAGAAAGAAGCAATCTGAGACGCAACTCGCATCAATCTAATGAAAAATATATCACCGATGCATGCTTAAGCGCTCAAGGCTCGATACGCAGCCCGTGCTCCGGGTTCAGGCGTGACAAAAGGACAAGATAGGCATAAGCACAAGCAGAAATTAATTTCTATGCAAGTAGGGAAAAATTTCGAGGGATACAATCGGGGAGGACTAAAAAAAGTTGTATGGTACATGTTTACGATCTAAACGCCACAATCGGGGTAGCAGTCGAGAATGTAAAGGAAAGGAAGCCGGAACTTGATTGTGTCAATCGCCACAGATTATAGACTCGTCCAGCTTTGGAAAGGGTTCTTCTAAGGTTGCGGCTGCTGTTGTTGCCGTTGGCGGTGATGGTGCGTTTCTGGGACGACGTCGAAGCCACCCTGACCTAGATCCGCTGGGAGCGCAGCTGTCTCATCCAACACAGATGAGGGGAGCAAGGCATCAGATTCATCTCCCTCCTCATCAATAGTACGTATAGGAGACGCAGGTGGAGGCACTGGGAGGCATGGAGGGATCGAGACCAAGTTGTTGAAGAGGAACTGTAAAATCAGGGTTACCATTGATGGTGGGGTTCAGAAATGGTAGAACGGAGAAGAACGGAGATTCTGACCGTGCCATATCTAGATGAGATTTAGAGATGTATTAGAATTTGATCTGTGTTTGTGTCAAGCAAGAATGGAATTAAAGACTCACACAAGGAATGTGAATCCAGTCACCTGCAGAAGGGAGATAGGGAAGATGAGCTTCTCCCAGCCAAGCCCGAGACTGATGATCCAAATTGAGAGTGTCCTGCAAGTATCAGTCAATGATCGTGCTGTTGCACTGACGTGACGAGTAACGCTTAAGCCAAAGTAGTTAAAGAGAGAGATGCTACATGCGATCGCTATGCCCGAATAAAGCACAGTAGGAGTGTCTATCATCTGGTACCAACCGCGGGGGAGATCGAAGAATGGTGTGATAGCGGATACCGACGGGATGGATAGGATAGGCATGAACATGAGGACGGAGATGAAACCGAAGAGTCCCTCATAGCCAACGGCGACGAGCGGCGCTACAGAATACCGGGCTGATGGCGTTCCGAGGATCAAGTCAACAAAGATATGTATAATGTTGGAGAACCACATACCCATGATCTTCTCTAGATGGGAAACATGTGAGTTGTGTAGAATGATATGTAATTGTGGTAAAAATACCTTCGACCACAAACTGCGTGGCAGTACTGGAAGGGGGAAATGTTTAATGTTTCGCGTAATTGCGGAGATATGTAAAACCGGGGAAAGCTACTTACAACACCTGGGCGAACAAAATGAAGAAGACGCCTTGAGGATGTCGGGAGTTTGTCAGTTGACATAGGGGCGTCAATCGGCTTCGAAACTCACCGACGAGAACCTTGGTGACCTCGGGTTCCTCAACTGGCTCTGTGGAGGGAGACAGATCGGTCATGTTAAAACCTGCCAGGGCTGGAAGCGGCGAGTCCTTGATGGCGTCCTTGATGAGGGAGCCACTGAAACCCACCAAACCCACGCCTGACATGACGATTATGAGGGATATCCATCTTTGGAACAAAGTGGAAATATGAGTAAATGGTTGAGCCGAGTTGGTGGAACACTAAACTGGTAAAGCCAGAGGCGGCGGCGGAGGAAGATGACGCTAAGAACACCGACGAAAAGGACGAGGGCACCACGAGTCATCTGATAAATGGAGACTGGAGTATAGAGAAGGCCGACGTTCATCAACTAGTCCCGACATGAGCGACGATAGAATAAGGGTAGAGTGAAACAATGACTAACGGTTGTGCCAGTGAGATCACATGCGGCAGGAATCCAAAGGAGGAGAATATTCCAGCCAGTAAGAGGTTGAGATGACGTGCCGAGTTTGTTAGAAGTGACATGAGGATCATATTCGGAATCAGGCGGGAGGTGGACCGAAGGCGATTGACGACGTGTGGAGAGCCACGTGTAGATGACCGGTAGAAAACCTTGAGGAAAGAAGAAATAAGAGGTAGCACATGGTGAGTTACGCGGCGTGACTGACAGAGCATCTCTCCGACTGGGACGGTTTGTTAGCTACTTGTGTGACGAGAGGGGTGTTGGCTGGGACGTACGGAACATCTGGAGAGTTTGCCAGACAGGCTGTTCATAGAGGACATGATGCCGGGGATCTGGATCAGCACAGTTTTCGACACATTGCATGTCCTACGAGTGGTGGGGTTAGGGTATGCAGCTAAGCGAAATAAGGCAAGACTTGCTTGCCACTTTGACCAGAGGGAATTGCTGGATCCCTAGGGGAGAAACGTGAGTGTGAGGGCGTCAGTCAATGGTGAGGACTAGGGACTTGCTGTGAGGATCATTCCCCCGAGGAGGAACGGTATGAAGAGTGAGGAGGGCATGGTTGAGATAGAGGACTGGGAGAGGCCAGCGGAAGAGTTGGGGGTGTGACTGCGGGCGGAGGTAGGCCGGGCGTGACCCGGGGTGTGACCAGGGAGAAGAGACCGGAGATTCGCACGATGATGAATTATATTTTAGAAGACTGGCAGGCGACTTCTTTACATCCGGAGAAGCGACTTGTCGACAGATCTGCTGCTAATTTCAATGCCTTTTATCCAGATGCAACAAGTCCCATCACCTCTTCGCTTTCCTCCCAACCTCTCCTTTGAATGGTTCATCTCGTTCTCTCCTCCTCAAAAGGTCCCGTCCTATCGTCTCTTCTCCCATACTCATCGCTCACACAATTTCATAGGCAACCAGGGTCTCCGCTACTTTCCCTACAGCGGCTATCTGGGTCTCACTCCAGTCAAGGTCGAAGGAGGTCTGTCTTTCCTTGTCATCTGTCTCTATGACCCTGACCCGTCCACCAGTCGTCCGTACAAAGCTTGACGATGACGCAAAGCTCCTCCAAGCAAAATCAATAACGATATCCGTTCGCTGCTATGAATCCCGCCTCGGGCGTGTCAGCGTCCTCCATTCCAACATCCTAGTCGATCACACCCAGGTCCTATGGACCAAGCCGGATGGTGTTGAATATGCCCCGATTGGTGAACTCGAATTTCCCTTTCGTATATCCATTCCTGCCAGAGTTGCAGGCTTCAGCACCGCCATCTTTGTCGACTACCGGTGTATGTGGAGAGTGGAAGCTGGTACGTTAATTTCCTTATTCGGTTTGATGTTTTCTTTATTCATTTCTCAGTTATCAACCACGCCCCAATATCTCATATTGGCAGCCGCCAAATAAAACACTTCGAACTACCTCTGGTTCGCTACGACCTTCCTCTACACCAACCGACACCTCCATCCAAACCCCTTCTCCTTCATCAGACCACGAAACCCCGAGCCCCAAGATTACGATACTGTATCAATCCCCCAACCTCACCTATTGGCCCACTAGACCTAGTATCCATCCCTGTATTTCTCTTGCCCATGGACGAAGGCGTCTCCATTCGTAGCGCAACTGTAATAATCGAACGTCGGATTCAGCTCAATGAAACGACTGGTAACCCATCTCCGCCAGTGACACCCTCTACTCCCTCCCTGCCGATACCATCACCTAAAGGATCATCACACCGAATGTCCCCATCCCCATCATCATCTCTGTCTTCGTATTCTTATTCGCCTACAGTATCTTACCAGGACCTAGCTTCCATCAAATTCAATGCCGTGGCATCGACGGCTTCCGACACGTCTTCGAACCCCACGATCACTCCAAACACCATTTACCCGTCATCTTCCTCTATGGCCTCCGACGCCCGCCTCATTCCTCCAAACAGCTCTTCCCAATCCGCCGCACCATCTCAAATTCCTTCTAAAATTATCACTACACCTGTAGTCGGCGCCGAATCCTCGGGTCAATTTGTGCGCGACAAGGAGGGTATATGGAGCAAGACGCTGACCCTACAATGGCCAGCTGCCAAGTCTCACAGCCGATGGGCCATTGGCGAAACCATTCATTCCGATCTAGTTTCCGTAAAATTCTTTATTCGCCTCAAGGTAAATCATTATCGCTCTTCTAATCGCTCCACGAATAGGCTAACCCGATTTATAGATCGTCGTTTCTTCTCCAACAGGGACGGAGTCTATTGAGCTTTCAGAAAGAGAACTGCTTGTTGTATCAACAAATGAAGCCGACCGCGAGCTTGCCATCTCAAAGTTTAATGAAGCAATGTACAATTATTCGATAGAGAAATCAGGCCGGTCCAAGTCCAAATCACCGCGGCGGACACGGCGAGACCATGATTCTGACGTGCCGCCACCACCTGCTCCACACAAGTCGGCAAAATACAAAACCGGGAGCAGCAGCACTGGAAGTGTCACTGGGTCCACCAATGGGATCGGGAGTAGCAAGGCATCAGCGCCACGACGACCGCACACGAGTGCAGGACCCCGGGACAAGGCGTATGATTTTGCGGGTGCCAGTGCCAGGATGGGGAGCGCATATAGCCGAGAACGTGATCCGCCAGAGAAGCTTCCGGATGACGGAGACGTGTATCGGAAGAGGAGGGGTGATGTCCGTGAGAATGGGAACGCGGATAGGGGCCCTGTGCGACCTGCGACGAGTCAAGGCCAGAGTGCGGAGACGAAAAGACGGGGTGGGAAAGGGTATAGTCTCTTCTCGTCGCCACGGGTGGGGATTGCATTGAGTGGGAGCAGCACAGGGACGAATACTAGTGCTAGTGGCAGCGGGAGCCTCACGGCGAGCACGAGCAGGAGCACGTCATCGAGCATGTCATCGCATGGGGGAGACGAGAGGGAAGATCGAATGCGGGAGTGGGAGGAGGAGCTGGCCAAAATCGAGATGAAGAGCCGGAGGTCGAGCGATATGCTTGGGTTTGCGGGGAAGAGGAAACGTTCCACGGGGGCACCCAAGATCGAGTTGGGGATTGGCGGGCTTTGACGCCGTCTGGTCGGTTGACCATTGTTTTCTTTGCCATCTTGCTATGCATATTCTTTTGCTGTCTTGTTTGTACCCATTGCATGCACTCATCACCATCTCCCTTGACATTGTCCATATTTTCTTTTTTGTTGGAGCCCGCATATTATTTATTTGCATCTTAGTGCTTACTATTACATCGCCTCACGATAATTCGCATATCATCGTATTTGGTTGCAATACAGCTTGGTCTGCCTGCCTCCTGCCAGCGCCACTATTCCTTCTGGACTTGATGGAAGCCGCGTTGTCTTGAAAGCCGTGTGACTGCATGTGACATAACGTGTTTTCTCCGCTCGCTTATTTGGGCAAGCAGCTGCGTCGTGCTAAGTATAACAGACTATAACTGTTACTACTACCAGAGAAGCTAGACACTATCCCCACCTGATAATCCATCCACGCTAACGACAACTATCCAATTCGTCTAGCCGCCACAAATGGGAGCCTTTCCATGGGTCAAGTTCGCCGGTCTCTCGGCTGGATGTAAGCCTCTTTCATACATCCTCTTTTGAACCAGAGTCTCATGTCCTATATGCCCATATCACCCTTCCCTTCTTTATCTCACTTTCGTGTGCTCCACCACTCAACTCACTTCGATTCAATCACTCTTCTTTTCGAATACACCCACGGAACGGAACCTCTGTTTCTTCCAATTAACGCCTTGCCTGCCCACATGTGATTCGACGCACATCCCTCACATCCCCGTTCCTTTCGTGGTACTTTTCTTGTGTGCCCAGTGATGGCAGTAGGATATGCCCTTATGAAAGGTGCGAAATTTCCGGAGTTATCTCGTGTTCTATGTTTTATGCATAGAAATCAATCGCTCCCGCATTTGCTCATCCCCCATTTTTCTCTTGTGTCTCGGTTTATCAGCAACCACCCCAACGGAAGAACAGCTTTACAACGTGAGTAAGCTTCTGCATCTGCATCGTAATCTTCTCGACCGCGGCACTGCTTCTTTTTGCTTTTTCCCTTTTGCGTCATAAGACCAATTCTTTATATTTCTCTTCCCCATTCTGACATATCTTCAATTATTACCATAAACATGCTTATACAAATCTCACAAACAGCAAATGGCACCAGACATCCGGCGTAAGGTGGACGCTGCCAGAGCATCCCGCCTAGCCCGTGAAGCAGAAACGAAAAAGCAAGCCTCTGCACAGGTCAGTCAGCACACGCCACACGCAAGCTGCTGCTCCACTTATGCTTCGTTTTCTTTTATGCTGATGGTCTATACTTCTGCTTCTACTCCACGATGCATCATCGTCATCCTATCTGCGCCCCACCCACAAAAAAAAACTTTCACTTCTTCTTTGCCTTGGCTTCCCAATTCTCCGCGTACATTCATCTTGTTACATCTCTTGACTCACCGGCCAGGCGGTGGACGATGTGAATCCGGAGGCCACGAAACCGATATGGGCCGACGCTCCGCCTCCAGGATCAAAGTAGCCGTTTCAGCCATATTGACCGCCGGGAGAATGTCTGATGTCTTTTTATGTTGTAATTTAAGCAATATATCGGACAGAAGGATCGTACTTGGTGGGATAGCTGTCACAAACAGATGTCAGCCGGAAGACTATAGAATCTTTTCAGTCTCTCCCCAGCGTTTTGAGAAAAACAGCCTTTATCAAACTATCGTAATCCAGCAAGCTTTCAATATGTCTAAGAATGATCATGATCTCTCGAAACGCAGGGTACATCAATGATACTTCCAATGGGCTGTGCGTGATGAGCCATAGATCTTCTAAAAGTCGTCGGCCGACTTGATAGGTGTACGTCAGTCTAACATGACTCTTTATGTGTAGCGATGTTGTAAAGATTTATTGCATGGAGTGGTCCGGGGGAGCAGAGAAGGGGCGGTTGATAGATTAAAGATTTGTTCACTGGAACAAAGAAAGTGGCTGCGAGGAAAGAAACTCTAGATAGGCTACAGCGGAGTGATGGTATTTAACAGATGAAAGGGGCTGAGGGAGTGACAGATGATTTTACAATGGTCGATAACCTCATCTCTTACCTGTGCGCCTCCCTGCAGATGTCGATCAACATCACGAAAAACAATCAACCCTCCGTAACTTTACGTACCCGAGAGAAAAAGAAGAAAACAGATTTCTTAGGCCAAATTGTCATTAGATGGTGCGTTCCCCAGGTGTTTGCGCCGAGCTTAATAACGGCTCGTAGGCAAGTTCCGACTCGGGCGACGAAGGTAGGTTATCATATGGCGACGACGAACGTGGTACATCAGGATGTAACGCGGACGTCGAGTCATTGACAGAGGATTTTGGTCTTTGCGAAGAGTGCGGGTCTTCGCTCAGCACCGAAACCTGTGAAGGGGATGAACCGTTGTCCCCAATCGTGATGTTGGGTATGGAGGCGCCGGTAGTTTGCACCGCGGCGCCGTTAGCGCCGGAGGGATCGTGATCCATACTACCACGCAGGACAGCACTGGCCGTTGATACCGTGCTTAAAGCAGCACTTAGTGCGCTAAAAGGAGCTGGAGATGGGGTTCGACGATGCCAGGAGGATGATGTGCGAGATGATGTCCCATCGTCACCCGGCAAACTCGCGGACGAAGCATTTGCCGGAGGTGTGCGACTTCGAGTAAAGGAAGCGAGCAATGAGTTTCGTTTACTGTTCGAAGAATCACGAGGAGTCGCCTCTGGGACCGGCACAGGGTTCGAAGCAGGTGTAAATGTTTGTGGTGACGATGAAAGGCTCGTCGAGTTCGACGAACGAATATCCAATGTAGAGGGCCCGGCTCCTGATGGAGTTTCTGTGTCCGCACTAGCATCCACCTCGGACTGGGCCTCAGCCAACTTCTTCTTCTCTTCTGCTTCCTTTCGCTGATGCTCTTCGTGATCGATCATGGAAAGACGCATAGCTTCCATAAGCATAAGCTGGAGAAAAGCGTACGAATGAGATTCCACATATTGTCTGAGTGGACATTGGGGGAAAAGCTTACTTCTTCTAAATCTTGGCCGCCCATCCCCAAAAATTGCTCAAAGTTCTGATTCGTTGATGCTTGGAGCCGCCTTCTTGATCGTCGGCTTCCTCCATTATCAACGCCTTCTGCTGCAGCTTCTTCTGGACTTAAAGCATGCACACGCCCACTCGTGACACCAACAGGAATCAGGCGGTCACCGACTTGCCGCATAATAATTCGTCTATTAGCACGTCTTGTAACAGCAGCGCGGACGGCAGCTAATTTAGCCTCCCAGTCCGGGCGAATTTGGTCTATTAGTAAGATAGAGACGGTCGTGAAGTTTGATACAGCTTCAAATGACAGTTAGATACTTGCCTGTGGTCACAACCTCTGGGCTATCGGCTCCGAAGCTCTTCTGACGCCGTTTATGAGTAGGATAAGGTGACGTCGTATCTATATGAGAGCTCCTTGTAGAATCAGACCACATAGAGGTCTACAATAAAACCGGGGTGGAGTTAAAGAATAGACCTAGCGCAAGCTCAACGGGGGACTGACCGCTCCATCACAGCCGATGCCTGCGCGCCAGAGAGGGGGAGCGTAAACAATACCAAAATTGTCTTGCACACAGTATGGGCAAGCGGCCGGTTCCGAAACGAGATGGGTAGTCGTAGGTTCAATCCGTTTGATCTGCACAAAGCATTCTGTACAGATAGCCTGGTCACAACACCTGGAATGGTTTATATTCGGGGGGTAGTACTGTGATACAAGGACTAAGCAGTTGAGGTAAAACATAAGAGACCGGGATGACGTACGAGGAAACAGATTGGACATTCGACAGCACCCCTGTACACAGCAGCTTCGGGTTTACTTGGTTCCTTCAAAGCACCCGGCTTCTTGCTGTGGCTTGACTTTGAAGACGAATGCGATGACGCAGTTGCTTCGATGCGTGTAACTGTGTCGGGGTTCTCAGGATCAGAGGCTGGCTCCTTTCTCGCAGCAAGGATCTGGTCATCATCCCAAGACTCCTCATAATCCTCTAGCGGTCTATAGAAAGGTGCCAATCTGCGCGCACAGATGAGCTGGGTGACAACCGCCTGATTCCAGTCTCGCGGCCCCGTATATACGCCCTGAGGAGTCAGGTGGCCATGGTCTACAGTCTCGTCATGATGACCGCGTCCAGACGAGGAAGAACTGTTGCCCATGCTGGCGGATACCAGAAATCCGATGACCTTGGTGGAATTCTTCGCCTCAGGAATGAAAAGTAACAAAAGTTTGAACTATTTGCAAGCTCTGTACAGCGTTCAAGAGCCAATCCCAAGTCACTATGATCTTGGTTTACACATATTTACATTGTGGCGTTATGATTTAACAGGTTCACGTCAGCGCTGCCATTAACGTTAGCCGAATTTATGCTGACAAGGCTTTAAAACACAGTTTCATGCGGAAAACTGGGCTCATAGTTCCTTACTCTGAGAAAATACCCACAGATCACACATACGATTCACAGCCAGTTCCACCAAAATCAACCACTGGGCTCATAACTTTCAAGCCAGGAGCCGACCATGATGAATACGCCAGTTGTGTAAGGTTTCCTCTCTATCTTGGCAGTAGCACTGTGGAGGTCGCTATCTACGGTGCGTCACATTTGCATCATTGTGTTTCAGTGACTATTAATCTTAAATAGGTGTGTGCATGGACATTGTCTGTTCCTGGGGTATTTTGGTATATTATGATTACTGGAAGACCAACCGGGATGCATACGGCAGTCATCTCCATACATGGGTAGGTGCTTATATGCCTGTTAGCCCTAGTATCAAAAATTCGCCACCGTTATAATTGTTCATTTCTCGAGCTCTGGTTGACAATATCAAGAGCTTAGACCTTCCTTAGATGGAGATATCCCCCTGTGACTGCATTATAGCCAATGTGGATTACCCAGACACTAGATCAACGACATGGTCCGTCCGGGAACTTGGCTTACTGGAGAAGAACTTAGTGAGAATGCATCCTCAGGCCTCCGGCGACCATACCTCACATGGGAAACTATCCCCATACATTAATTTGTCGAAAGACGATCCCATCACCTCCCTCACTAGAGGCTACTACTTGATGTCTCAACCGCTGCCACGCCTCGAGTGTTTAATGAGATGAGCTTGGATACCCAGCGACTTGTGTTGTAAATAGTCATGGGTGATCGTTCATAATGAGCTCATCATTTGAAAACACCTCCTGTTTAAAACATGCATAACCGTTTTAATATAATTAGTACACCGTATGTTAATGCGTAGACATGTTTTGAACGGGCGTACGCAAGTCTAGGTCAGTTCAGATCCAGTGACGGTGAGAGACTAGAGGTGATAGCGTGATTGCTTTGACTTCTTTGGCAAACGAGACTAAAAAGCCTGTTTCCATCGCATTCTCGCGTTCTAAGACCACCGACCGGTAAACCATTGACATATTGTGTTCCAGGGATGCTTAAAATGACGGCCGGGAAGGCTCAGCCTGGTGTAAACCCGCCACCCGACCTGCGAGGATTGACCGGAAACGCCACGTCACTCTGCACGTGCACCAAATTATTTTACGAAGGCAAACTATATTAGATTTCTTACCTTGCGTCCTCTCCTTCATCTACTTGTATTCCCGGTCCTGCACGCTAGTCGCGAGTCGTATCTGCATAGTATTATTTTCTTCCTCATTCCGGACTACCGTCATGGAAGCTCCCTGGACAAAATCCCCACAGGACATACTCGAGCACTTTGGTGTTGAGCCTAGCCGGGGCCTGAGTTCGGACCAAGCTGCGAAACATGCTGAAATCTACGGAAGAAATGGTATGTAAGGGCATCTTTGTATATGTGCACTTGCTGAAACTTTCGTACCGTTTAGAACTGCCCGAAGATCCACCGACCCCATTATGGGAACTAATACTCGAACAATTTAAGGATCAACTTGTTCTAATTCTGCTGGCTTCTGCGGTCATCTCGTTCGTTCTGGCTCTTTTGGAAGACTCTGAAGACTCTACATTCGGAGGCGCATTTGTTGAACCCCTGGTCATCCTTCTCATTCTCGTAGCGAATGCAACCGTCGGAGTAGTCCAGGAATCGAGTGCTGAAAAGGCCATTGATGTCAGTCAATGTATCTATATGTGCATGTATTCATGTTGAACGCATCTGTTATTGTATAGGCATTGAAAGAGTATTCCCCTGATGAAGCCAAAGTTGTTCGCTCTGGTCAAATAGGCCGCATACATGCCTCAGAACTCGTTCCTGGTGACATAATTTCGGTTGCTGTTGGAGACAAGATTCCTGCGGATTGCAGATTACTTTCAGTCTCCTCTAGTAGCTTTAGGATGGATCAGGCCATTTTGACGGGTGAGAGCACGAGTGTGAACAAGTCTGTGGAGCTTGTCCAGGACCTTGGGGCTGTGAAACAAGATATGACCAACATGTTATTCTCTGTGAGTGTGAAATATTGTATTTCAGTTACAAAATGTACTAATATGACAATGTTTCCATAGGGCACAACTGTCGTTAACGGAAACGCAAAGGCTATCGTTGTATTTACGGGTCAACGCACCGCTATCGGAGATATCCATAAATCAATTACATCGCAGATTTCGGAGAAGACGCCATTGAAACGTAAACTGGATGATTTTGGTGACATGCTCGCGAAAGTCATCACTGTAATCTGCATTCTCGTCTGGGTTGTGAATTTCCGTCATTTCTGGGACCCCAACCATCATGGTGCATTGAAGGGGGCTATCTATTACTTCAAAATTGCCGTAGCCTTGGCTGTTGCTGCTATTCCGGAGGGTCTGGCTGCTGTCATCACCGCGTGTTTAGCATTGGGAACCAAAAAGATGGCACAGAAGAACGCGATCGTCCGAAATCTCCCTAGCGTTGAAACCCTGGGTTGTACCAATGTTATCTGTTCTGATAAAACAGGTACTCTAACAACCAACCAGATGAGCGTGTCACATGTATGTTATTTCGTCACTTCCAAATCTTTGGAGACTTCACTAACGATGGTGTTTGTGTTTCAGTTCCTCGTGATTGATGGCAACACGGGCAGTCCACGTGAATACGTTGTGGAGGGCACGACCTTCTCGCCTTATGGGTCGGTCAGCTCTGTTGATGGCAAGAGAGCCACCACTGAACTCAGATCAGACCCGATACAACGGTTGGCGGAGATTAGTTCCATCTGCAACGATTCGAAAATTGTATACCACGCTGTAAGATCTTCGTGTTCCTATCCTGCCTTAGCCCAATCTGACATAGTGGCATTTACAGGAAAAGAATTCTTATGCAAATGTGGGGGAACCTACAGAAGCAGCACTAAAGGTTCTAGTAGAGAAGATTGGGTGCAGGGATGGCGAAGTGAATAAGTCTCTGTCTGACCTTTCTGAAGCTGCACGAGCAAATGCCGTCAACGACCACATTGAACGATCAATCCCCAGACTTCTGACGTTCGAGTTCTCCCGGGACCGCAAGATGATGTCAGTTCTTGTCAAGCTCAACGGAAGCGGTGCTCTCTTCGTCAAAGGTGCCCCAGAGTCGGTATTGGACCGCTGTACCTCCGTTCTGGTCGAAGGAAAAACCATTCCCCTAACATGCGCTTTGAAGAACACTCTCCTGGAGCGGACGTCGGCTTACGGATCTAACGGCCTCCGAACGCTGGCTCTTGCGTATGTGAACGTTCAAGATATAGATTCCGCACATTATCAGTCACAGAGTACTACAGACTATGCTCGTTTCGAGCAAAATCTGACCTTTGTATCTATTGTTGGCATGCTTGACCCCCCACGCCCCGAAGTACGGCAAGCTGTTGCGAATTGTAGAGCGGCAGGAATTCGTGTTATATGTATCACTGGAGATAATAAGGGAACTGCGGAGACTATCTGCAGGCAGATTGGTATTTTTGGTGCAGACGAAGATTTGACAGGGAAAAGTTACACCGGGCGCGAGTTAGATGCGCTTAGCCACGAAGAGAAGGTCGCAGCTGTACAAAGAGCTAGCTTATTCACCCGGACAGAGCCAGGCCACAAGAGCCAGCTTGTAGATCTACTGCAAGGGTTAGGCTTGGTAGTTGCGATGGTTCGTACTATCATCCTCACTGGTATGCAATTTTTTTTTGATTGACCCTTGTTATAGACTGGAGATGGTGTCAATGATGCACCTGCATTGAAGAAGGCTGACATCGGTGTAGCTATGGGAAGCGGGACAGATGTTGCCAAGTTGGCCGCAGATATGGTCCTAGCAGATTCTAATTTCGCAACGATAGAGAAGGCGGTCGAGGAAGGTAGACTCATTTACAACAACACGAAGCAGTTTATTCGTTACCTTAGTGGGTTCTCTTATCTCCCCCTCCCTATCTTCCATCTAAGCTCCTATCACACAGTTTCATCCAATATTGGCGAGGTCGTTAGGTATGCAATCATAAAAATCTTTTGTTTGCCTTACTGATCCTTTCTCTGCTTCAGCATTTTCCTCACTGTCTTACTGGGCATGCCAGAGGCTCTAATCCCGGTTCAACTTCTTTGGGTCAATCTCGTTACAGACAGTCTTCCGGCAACTGCTTTGGGTTTCAATCCTGCAGACCACTCCATCATGCGTGTGCCGCCAAGAAATAGCCGTGAACCACTTGTTGGTAAATGGTTATTCTTCAGGTATATGGTTGTCGGGATCTACGTAGGCTGTGCAACTGTCTTTGGATACGCATGGTGGTTTGTGTACTACAGCGGTGGACCACAAATCTCATTCTATCAACTGGTAAAACCTCTCCACTACCGCGTTGACTGACACATGCTGATCGCATGTCTTCTATCAAGACTCATTTCCATCAATGTTCTGCTCTCTTCCCCGAAATTGGGTGTGAGATGTTCACGAACGTCATGGCGCACCGCGCGACTACCATGAGCCTGTCAATCTTGGTCACGGTGGAGATGTTCAACGCGATGAACTCACTTTCTGAAAACGAAAGTTTGCTAGTTCTGCCCGTCTGGAAAAATCCTTTCTTAGTTGCGGCAATCGCACTTAGCATGGCACTCCATTTCATGATTCTTTATGTTCCTTTCTTCACCGTATGTTCCCATATTTTCTGGGGAATATGCCGACATTAATTGATCTCGCTCCTAGACTCTATTTGCCATCACTCCTCTCAACTGGATCGAATGGAAAGCTGTCCTATATCTTAGCGCCCCAGTGGTCCTCCTCGATGAGATCCTGAAGTTTGTTTCAGTGAGTCTACATCACACGTGTCCACTGAATTGACAACTGTGCGCTGACACGTGTATTATAGGTAACATTTGTTGACCCCCCATCGAAAGTAAAACTAGAGTAATATATACGAGTGTGTAGTAGACATAGCAATGGAGAAGTCTGATAAACTCGGCCTGTATAAGCCCTCTTCGTTCGAAGTCTGAAAGCGGGAAAAGAGATGCCAAAAAGAGGGTCACGGCGGTTGAAGAATGATTTATTTGGACTGATTGCCGTCACCAAGCGAGGTCTGATCGGTGATATTTATTTACCCCACTGGTCACTGGTTGGCACTTGGCAGCACCTTTCTTTCTCCTTATTTCCTCATATCCCCTTCCTGTTTCACAAACCTGTCTCCGTAGGCCTTCAAGCCACCCCACGCTCTCTAAAGTCTCTCTCTACGCACGTAAAAATTACTTACTGAAGCATGCACTTCTTAACCTCCACTACAATTGTTGCCGCGTCGCTCTCTTTACTCGGTCTTGTGTCTGGAAATACTCATGTGGCAGACAGAAAAAGCCACCTGAATCGATCGCCAAGCCCGCCGAGCGGGCGCCACGTTTCTGCGAATACTGGTTATTCACAGCTAGAGAAACGGTTTGGTGGGGCAAAATTCTCGTTCTACGATGCTGGGCTAGGAGCCTGTGGGAAAGTTAACACGGGTGGTGATTATGTGAGTATACTATAGTGTGTTTCCTATTGTCCCGAGTTTCTTACCGTCCTAATGGAACTTAGATCGTTGCCTTAAACTCTCAGGTAACATAACCC
>CEMJ01393772.1:64178-81526 GCA_900068955.1 Clitocybe nebularis | reverse complement strand
CCACACGATTCTCGACGGAACCAATCATAGACGATGCAGCCCATAATGCATATACCCCGGGCGTTCTTCCGTGCATTCAACTTAGATGTCTAATATACAGCGCTCAGCGCCCATTGTCGTAGTATTTATTGGAAATATTGGCAGATTTACATGACAGGTGGCGGTTGAGTTGATGGTGTGGCTTTGTTGTTGTTTTTGTTGCTAGGGCAAATATGCCCGCCACCTTTCTTTTCTCTCCACGACCCCACGGCTGCTCTTTAATTTCTCCCATTTCTTGCCTCCAGGCTGTTTTAAGCCTCACGCCGTTCTCTGAACATCTACACTCGTTATCTTCTATACGGTCAAGATACAATGCTCTCAAATCTCTTTAGCATTTCTCTTCTTGCTTTGCCCCTGACTGCTTGGGCTAATCCTCATGGCGCACACCACAACCGCCACCACGAAATCGCAAAGCGCCAAGTAGGAGACATGCAATTGCATAAACGTTTTTCGGACGCGAGATGGTCCTTCTACGACGTTGGACTGTAAGCAATCAATCTGACTTGATAGAACCACGAACTATGACTGACATGCTTTACCTAACTTATAGAGGTGCTTGTGGGAAATACAATGTTCGGGGCGATTTTGTACGTGATCACCATATACCTATCCTACATAAATGTTAACGTCGCTGAACAGATCGTTGCTTTGAATGCTGAGGTGAACCAGATGAATCCCCTGAACGTTGAAAAGCGTTAACTTATCTCCCCTTCCAGCAATTTGGCAGCGGCTATCCCGGGCCCAACTGCTTCAAAACCATCACGATGAAATACAATGGTAAACAGACGACGGCGACCATCATGGATCGAGTGAGCTCGACCCCGTTTCGACCACAATAGTTTGATATTGACCCCTCATAAAAGTGCCCTGGATGCCCTTACGGTGGCCTTGATTTGTCCCGTGGACTCTTTGACTTCTTTGCATCCGAGGATATTGGTATTATCTATGGTACATGGAGCTTTGGAGATGGAGGTGGTGACGCGCCCCCGCCGCCACCGCCACCTCCACCACCACCTCCCAAAACCTCTTCCACCAAGAAATGGGTCCCACCTAAGCCAACTACCACCTGGACTCCTGAAATCCCGACCTGGACCCCCGAACCTACTACTTCCTCCAAGACCCCAGACCCGACCACCACTAGCACCAAAGAGAAGAAAACGTCATCCACGGAGTCTTCTTCCTCCAGCACGCAGCCGTCGTCGTCATCATCATCAGCTAGTCAGCCTGGCGCTCTGGCTGTACCTACCGGCACCGTACAAACGACGCCAGATAGCCCCCAGAACATCAATGGAATAAATAGTTTCTATATCCAAGTCGGGGGCTTGATTGTGGCCGGCGCTGCCGCATAACGGGATCGTTCCAGACTGAATGTTACGTGGTGAAGAGAGGTGTTGAATGTTTTCTTTATTTACATCTAGCACTTCGGCTTCCCCGGTTCCTCTCTCGTTCGCGTTATCCTAGTTCACGTAATTCTCTCGGATGCTAACGCTCTACCATGATACCCCTTTCTTCTCTTTCCCTCTTATCATCCACTTTCTCTACGTCTTTCCTTGTCTATAGCCAAGGATTATATCTTTGATTCGAGGGAAACAAATGGACTTTTGAGAGCTGATGTATGAGTGATTACTTATTCTGTCTCTTAGATAGAGGCTTCGGCTTCCTTTGCAGGAGCTCATAGAGAATGTTACAAAAGCTTATATATTGAAATTATATACATTTCATAGGTTGTTAGTACATAAGGAGTTAGTGATCAGAGCGGAACAAGACGGGAAAACAGTAAGTATGGGGCGGTATGGGGTGGCCTGGTTTGCGGTGTCGAAGATTTACAATGTTACAGGAGAGAAAGGCGAACGTGTTAAGGATGCTCACGTCACTACGTTCAAGGTGTCAGATCATAGAAGTTGTCAAGAATTAACGGTCACCCGAGCCCGGTGTGAGGGGGTCATCCCTGTGGGGGCGAGAACCATCCGTGGAACCGATACTAACATACCGCTTGGTCAATGGTAGCACGGGACCAACAAAACCTGCAACCCGCTGTCTTTGACCCAACCTAGTGGTGCTGTGTTTCTCTTCTTACGAAGCTCTTTAACTAGCGCACTTTTGCTAGGGTGCATGATTTTCTGCACCGCTGCTGGACCCTGTCCGCGGACAGCGAGGTATTCTCTAATATTGAGGAATGCACGTGATTTAAGGAATGCTTTCGCAGCGGTCAGAGAGGCTGGCAAGGAGGAGTATGCCAGACCTAGTTCTATGATTAGCGCCTGGAGCAGGGTGAGGCGGCAGGCGGAATCTTCTCGCGCTGCGGGATTAGATAGGAACCTATATTACAGTGGTTTTCATGAGCCATTGAGTCGTCCGGCACGGAGTGAGACGTCAACGTACGAGGTTATATAACCGACAGCCTCGTCATATATAGAGAGTGCTCCAGGGGCCGAGTCGGCATCTCCATTCTCAGAAAGACGCTCGGAAATATCATCAACGATAGGACGGGCTCCAAGCCCAGAAGCCGCCTTAGCAGCAGAGGCAGCCGCAGCCGCCTTCTTGACTTTCTTAGCCTCCTTTTTGGCCTTCTTAGCCTCCTTTTTGGCCTTCTTAGCTACCTTTCTGGCCTTCTTAGCCTCCCTTTTGGCCTTCTTTTCAGCCTTGAGCTTGCCAGCCTCCTTACTTTGCTGTGGCCCAGATGCACTCTTGCTAGCTTGTTGGGCTCGAATGGGAGAAGGGGCAGGAGAGGGATATGACTTGGCTGCTTTTACAGCAGCCTGGGTAGCCTTGCCCTTCGGTTTCTTCTTGGGCTTGACAGCTGTAACGCGCCCACCAGAAGCTTTCTTCTGTTGGGCGCGAGAGGGTGATGGTTCGTTCACTGCAAGCCTTTCCAAGTCAGCGGCCAAACGTGTGACAACAGGAGTATCAGCACGATCGTCATCTTCATTAGGGGTCGAGAGGCCGGTTTCTACTGAAACCTTGGGGGACCTAGGCCTGCTCAGGACAACGAAGTCGTCATCCGAGGCGGGATTGCTCCTAGCAGAGCCATGAGGCGATTCCAACCCTTCAGAAACACTGTATACGATTTCGTCGTCAGAATCAGACGATGTATCCTGTAAGAGGTAACCGGATGAAGATAGGGAATGACTAGAGAGGAATTCATAGGAAGATGTAGACGTCGCGGATAGCGCAGGAGAGGAAAGAGGGTCTGTGGCTGCCATTGCCAATGCTTTCGCCAACAGCGATTGTAAGAAGTTACAGGAGACCAACGAGGCAGATATTCAACTGAAGGAAATGTCAAGTGTGAGATTGGAACAAGTCAGCTGATTGACAACGGTGGAACTGACATTTAGATCAAAGAATATGAACGGAATAAAATACAAGGGACAGGGATGGTGGAGGTGGAGGTGGAGGTAAAGGGATCCTGAGAGAAGTCACTGGTCTCATTACAGATGGCAACCAGAATGTTATGAATCTGAATCCGACAGGTCCCGGACCGAAAAGGAAATCTCGTCCAGGCCGTCCCGAATTAGAGCTCGATAACAGGAATCAGCGAGCCATGTCCACAATTGTTCCGCAGCCTAGCAACCAACTCGGTCTCAAGAATTCAGACAATGGATTGACATCAGTATCAGCTAACGAATCTTCCAGTACACTGCGCTACTGCCAAATCCAACAACAGCGCTCTGTTCCACATCAACCCCGCGCCGCCATACCTTGCCGTGCAGATCTCGTACCTCTCTTGCCTTTCGGCGTCTTAGCATGAATCTCCCCCCTTCTGGCGTCTCCAACGTAGTTGGTGCAGGAATACTTGATTTTTTGCCATTGCCAAGCTCAGAATCGTAGTTTTTCCCCCAAACCACGAGGTCCCGACCACCAACGCCAACACCAGACGATGTATCTAAAGTTAGGAGGACATGGCCTGTTGGTGAAATAGTCACGGCAACGGGCCCGATTGGCTGTAGGGCTTTCGTAATGTCACTGTCTGTATAGCATAAATAAAATTTATCAAGCAGCCGGTCAGTCCGAGGAGAGCTAAATACTCACATTCGACGAGCCCGCTCACGTTCTTCGCTCTCAAAGGGTTTCCTTGGGAATTGGTGTAAGAATTACCTCCAAGTCCGCCCCATTGGCCGTTACCACACATGAGCAGGTCAATTGTCCTCGAAGATGATCCTCCAACCCGTTCTACTGTGAACGCAGTGAGGTCACCGCCTATATTATGGAGGACCGTAAACAACGAGTTGGACACTGGAAGGGAGGGGTACCGACCTGCTGATATATCCAAGCATTTGGTCTCTGAGCGTGAAGATGCTGAACGCCAAAGAACGACTTCGGTGGGGACAGTAATCGTGTCCAAAGCTACGTTACTACCTAGTCCTATTTGCCTGTAATTTGACAGCTCAGTTCTATCTCGCGGAAACGAATTAGAATGACCAACCCATATTCATTAGCTCCCCATCCTAGAACCCTCCCTGTTATTGTGCGAGCGAAGCTGCTCCTGCTACCTGCGGCTACTTGAGCAATATCCACACCTTTCAAAATAGGAATTTCAAATAGATGAGGACAGAACCTGATGGTACTGTCATCAATATCTGCCAGATTTTCGGATGTAGTGGGCGTTGGAAAAGGACGGCCGGAGCGAGATGACTTTGAGTAGGGGTCGGCGACAGATTTGGGAATGAGTTCTACTTCCAGATGCGAATTTGTTTTCGTGGAGCGACGGTTAATAGCTGGGTCGGGAATTTCGAATTTACGGAAGCCAAGTTGACCATAAGCATTTGCATTCTTGTTAATTGGGTGGGCAAAGGCCCGCCCTTTCGTTGTGACAGCAAGAACATGGTCATTTCCAGCGTCTATCGAAATGAATCTAAATTTCAAATGAATGAATGAAAAAATACGTGCGGGATTGGGCGTACTTTTCTCCCCAAGATAGGTGTTGTCTTGGTGTAATCTCGACAAAATCAACAGCTTCATCTTCTCCCCAGAGCCAACCCGTACCCCACCATGGGTCGCTTGACGGTGTCGGATGTCCTGGTCGTAGTTCTTGCGTCGATTTGTTTGCTGATATTGAATAGACCTTCCCGGATGCCGAGAGGGCGTACAGCCGACTCTCTGTAAGCTTTAATTGTACGATGTTCTGTTCTCAGGAGGTGAGACACATTTGATTCTAGGCAGCATACAATTCGCACCTTCTCCCTGAGCGTTAATGTTGGCTTGTGTTCTACGTCAGACTCTGATCCAGTAAACCCATTCCCCCACTGGTAGACATCCCCTTTAGCATCAACACAGGCCGCATGATCTTTGTGAAGTGCAAGGTCCCGTAGGGCGACACCATCTAACCATTTGGCAACGGAAGGTGTGCGGATGACGTCCACCTCATCCGGAATGAGAGTATTCGAACTATTAGCATATGGATATATATTCAGATATCACCAGCGCGTGTTGCTCGAACATACCGATTGGAACCCCAAACAACGGCACGCAGGTCATCAGAGTCAGCTACGTCCCCTCCAGGTATTAAAGACGGCTGCTTTGCCTTACCCAGTGCTACTTCGGATTCCGCATCATTGTGAACAGTGTGTGCATTCGTATACCAAAGAATATAAGCTGCAGCAACACCCGAAGATGCTACTACTCCGGGATAGGCTCGGATGCCCCTACGAGTGGGAGCGGAGGCTTGACCATGTAGTCTTCGGAGGTGAGGCTTAAGAGAGTTTCCTGCACGCCTGAACATGAAGCACCGTCGCTGGATAGGAAAGGTACAATACAACGGCACTTTGAAACAAACTGAGACTGGTTCGGTGCCGGGCGGATGAAAAAGTTCAGGAAAACGCGTCAATAGATACGATCACGTGTACACGCTATTATTTTACTAAGTCTACACTCAAGTGTAGGTCCGTATTCATTGAATTGGGCTTTACGAGGTCCTCCAAGCTGTGCAAATCTGCTACTATGAATATACGGAGCCCGTGCGGGTGAGAACGCGTGATCTGGTTACTTATTCAGTGAGATCCAGGTCATGAATCAGTGAGAGTTTTGGGGTCTTGTAGGCGAGGTTCAATCCAAACAGCCTTTTAAGTGGGTGCAAGTAAATATAGTAGGCAAGCCGACACAGTGCTAAAGCTTACCGTCATCGTAAGACGTTCTTCACCGTCATGCCCGACGGTCCTAACAGCCGTACCTCCTTTGACGCTAGGACTGCTCACAAATCTGGCAAGGTTCTCTATTTTCGAGACGTCGATTCCGTATTGATCTGAAAGACGTTGAAGGTCGCCCCGTTTCGTCGCTGCCTTTCGTTCGTCCAAAAGTTCACTTAGAGTCATTGCATGGAGACGGTTCCTAGGTGTTTGAACGGCAGAGGCTTCGAACTCTGACTGCGCACGAGATTTGAAAAGCCTCGCCGTTTCAGCTTGTGCCTACAGCCCGGCCGTCAACCCCACTGGCAATACGTTCAGAACCGATGATCTCACTGGTTTGATGCTTTGCATGTGATGGTCCACTCGAACCGGGCCCAGTTGATTTAGGTTGGCCAAAAAGTGAGGGTCCTGCGCATCCCTTTCAATAGCTATACGCTCCTTGAGTCAAATAAGTACACTTGGATAAGGGTGAATGTACCTTCAGTTTTGGTTTCACTCGCACGCCCTTGGGGTTTAGCTTGTGGCTTTCCCGGTTCTGGCGTCCTTACGCCTGCCCACGTAGGGGCCTCAGCACGCTTGGGCAACTTTCGGGCTGCTTTCGATGCGGTGCCACCCATTTTGTTGCAACACTGCGTGAATGTTAGAAGTGAAATCTAGACCCCAATTACGTCAGGCATGAATCACGGCTCAGGCCTTATATTTTGGTCTGAGTCAAGTCTATCGATTTTATGACTGTATACAGCCGTCCTTTGTGGTACAAGTATTTTGAGAGGAAAAACAAAAAGGAAGTAATAGTAGAGATAGTAAAAAATAACAAGCCATATCAACAACACCGACTACCGCAGGTAGCGCCCTCGTCTTTTGGTTTCAAAGGAGTGTGATGAGGCATGTACAACGTTGCGGAGAGGGTATACGGAAACCGACGATCCAGAATATAACCAAACGTGCACAGGAACACAGTAAAAGATGAAAACTAACAGGAAGGAGCGTGATGCATAGCATATTGAAAGTTAGAAAAGAGCGGAGGTCATGAAATGGTCGTATATTGGCATTTTAGGCGTGAAAGGTACCCATATTCTGGGGATTCGGCTGATATGCTTGATACATGTATTGTTGATAAACTTGTGGTTGCACAGGTTGTGGTGCCATGCCCCCATAAGAGGGCTGATTCATCCCAAGCATACCGCCGGCCTGGGAGAGACTAGGTGATTGATTTCCATACGAATTATTTGGCGTCATCGACCCATTGGATGGCTGTAAGCCTACGTTACGGCGTATTCCTGCACGGGGGTTATTTGTTTCAGAAGTGCGCAGCGCAAAAGGATTGAAAGGATCGGATGTTGGCGAGAAGGCAACTCCAGGGTTGGGGTTGCGCCTTGGTGGAGCAGGAGCGTTAAATCCAGGGTCAATATGGAGCTGGGGAGGTCCAGCTTGTGGGTTTTGGCCTCCCATCTGCAGAGCAGCCATCATAGAAGCTAATCCTTGATCATTAGACGGATATCCGGATGGAAGACCAGGCATTCCAAACGTGCTCTGAGGAGCTTTGACCTTTCCACCGGTGGGCAAATTGGTAGTATAGGTGGGTTGGAAGTTGGGGACGGGCAACCCGACTTCTTCTATGAGTCTACGATAAGCCTGGGTGGCAATGACCTTCAGCTCGATGAGTACACGTTTAGTAGCTTCGACGTATTCTGGCTTAGCCATAGGGTCGATGAAGGGGCTCGTCAAAATTTTGTGGACAACGGCAACACCATTAACTTGGTCACCGAGGACATCCGTAAGAACATGGTCGCCGGGGGAAGAGAATAAGGCCTCAACAATCTGACGCGATGCGTCAGGCTCGATCTTCTGATTCACGATCCTCAGTACGGTGAGAGATGCTAGTTTATGGGTGCAGAGGTGGGACAAGTGGGGCGTAAAGCGGGGCGCAAGGAGGTTGTATCTGGAAGGGAACCCAGATGTATCGAGAAGCCACGTGAGTAAAAGGGCGCCGTTGGGATTAGTAGCCAAGGGAATCGAGTTCAGAATAACTGCAGTAGCAATACGACGTTGTTGACTAAGTGTAATATGAGGGCTCTCGAGGCAAGCCCTCATGCTTCGGGCACCGAAACGTCCCTGGGCAACCTCCCACATGCGGTCGACGATAGCATCAAAGATAAAATCATTAGCTGGTGCGCCAAAACGGAGGCAGCATCTGAAATGGCACTATTGGGTTTTATGCTTTTATCTATATGTTGGCAGACACTCACTGGACGACGTAATTTCCAAACTGATCAAGAAGGAGAGGCGGTGCGTATGCCCTCAAGTTCTGCGCAATTAAAGCCACTTCCTCAGGGCTGGTGACACATTCGATAATTTTTTGAGCTGCCCAAGTGCCATTTTTATGAATACCAATCATTGCCAGATGGGGCGTGATGCGTTCAAGCATCGCAAACCTAGGAGCGGGGGAACACCTCTCAAAGAGTTTTTGGACGACCTTAAAAATATGTTGGCTTGGTGCAAGCAGCAGATTCACGTAAACTCACAGTATTGCCAAGCCAGTCGGATGCGAGGTCCACAATCTCACCGTCAAGGAAATCGGCAGCAACTTGATCAGTCTCATCAACGGTCATAGTTCCTGAATCTAAACGCTTGCGCAATTCGCGCAGCTTCGAAGCATCCCATCTTCTATTATGTGGCCTTTCCGAGACCAGGGGAATGGTTGTATAGTACATCGTGGGAGGTCGGAACTCTGATTTCAAAAAATAAGCATCAAGATATACCTATCATAAGACCAGGGTGGAGGACTAACCAGAAAGAGCTTGAATGTCGGCTTCCGCATCACCACTTCCTACGCTAAGTTCTCTCATGATCATCTGTTGTTCAGTTACCGATGGAGCCCAACCCGCTGGTTTAGCTAATCCATCAGATATATAAGATGCCGTGTGCGTGCCCGAACCAATCATGCTGAGGAGCAAGTTGGACCTATAATTCTCGACAGCTCCACCAAGGACTTGTTGATCTGCGGGGATTGTGGACGCGCCCTTGACTGTCCGAAGTGCATGGATTGTTGCTCCGACGCTGAGGTCACCTACACCTTGAACCACTATGTTTGGATTCTCTTCAGCAGCTCCATTGCCTTCCTGACCGTTTTTAACAGGGACCTTCGCAAACCCGATTCGAATGGCCCCGACATCACTTCCGAGAACATCACGTCCGTTGAGGGCTTTGCGAGCACGGACAGCATCATCCAGGCGTTCAAAGTTGACTAAGATGTATGAATAAGATATGATTATATTAAAAGTGAAAGCTGCTTACTGAATCCACAATTCTTGTGGGTCAGGACCCTAGCAGATTCGATCGGTCCATATGGGCTGAACACACTCAAAATTGTCGCGGGAGTTGTTGTAGATGGAATAGACCCGATCCACAGCGCCCGAGTTGGCGTGGATTGCAATTGAGCATCCATAGGTCCCAAGCCTGTATTCGGGCCTGGCGATTTGCCGCCGACTCCCCCAGGTGACGTGGGACCCGGACTGGCTGGTGTCCCCTTGGCAGGTGCTACAGGAGCACTATCCGCCTTGCCAAACCCAATGCGTACGGTCTGTCCGTTTGGCATTCCAATATTTCCTCCAAGTCGGTTGAGAACATCATCCTTAGCACGAATGGCATCTGCTTGATCAACGAAATTGACGAAACCACATTCCTACGGGAATTTAGTAACGTGGTAATATACAGTCATAACATGACAGACCTTCTCTGGGAGAAGCCTCAAGCTCTCTATGGCACCATATGGAGCGAATACATGGATGAGCTGCTCGCTGGTGACAGCGCTGTCCAAGTTCCCGATCCACAGAGAACGTGTAGGGGTCTGGGTCTGGGAAGAGGGGCCCTCAGATTTGGGAGAGAGGGAGCGATTCTGCGACGAGGGAGCAATAAGATAGGCCGAGGCCCCTCTGCCTGTGATCTCACTGCCTGGGAAATGGACGGTGGGGGAAGCACCGGTTCGGGTAGCAGACATAGATTTTAATATACCAGCGGGTCCTCCGATGTTGCTGGTGACAACAGCAAGACCAGAGCTTTGGTGTGTCAGTTCGTTAATATATGAGTGTGCATCAGCAGCTGTAGCACGTCGCTGGAGTGAGCGCATGGGATCGTCGAGATTCCCCACTGAAATGGCCCGGGGCCTCGTAGCGGAAAGATGGTCAGTCGATTTGAACCCTTTGGGAATATATGTAGATGAAGAGTATCCGCCATCAGGCGCCGACGGTTCATAAGAATTTAGACGTTGAGCGTAAACGTGATCGTCATAATTATCGAAGTATTCTTCGTCTTCTTCTGCTGCTGGAGTAGACAAAAGGGAACCACCCGCAGAGGGCCTGCTGCGATATGGGTTGGAAACAGTGCTAGCACGCATTCGCGACGGGTTTCCTGCGAGGTTGCCAGCAATGGCAGCCTGAGCTTGGTTGCGTAGCTCAGAAATGGTGGCTGCAGGTGGGGGTCTATGGTCATCCAAGCCAAGCCAATCGAGGGTGGTGTGAACTTCAAAATCATCTGCACCTGAATCTGCAGAAGTAACGGAGCGTAATTCATCCAAAACGGGAAAACCATTCCCACTGCCATTCGTCGAGGACAGCCAGGAGGATGAGAATATAGACGGGCCGAAAGCATTTGAAAGGCCACCAGTGGGTAAAGTAAGGGACCCAGATCGGAGTCGGCTATTGCGTTCTGTCACCGCGGATGAAGCCGCTGAAGATGCCACGGATGTTGCGTGACGCAGCCCAGGCCTGGCCGTCGTCGCCGTCAGAGGCGGAGTCGGTGCGACAGATATCTGCCTGGGGACCTGCTCGATCAACGAATCGGTTGAAGCTGGGGTACTACCTAGTGTGTTGGATGCCGCCGCAAATCGTTGTGCAGCCAATTGAACATTTGAAGGTAAGGTCCCAGCCCTGGCCCTCCGAAACCCTGGAGGGTAATTAGTGGGGGGCAGAGTGGAGCCATCCCCGAGTGTCGTGACAGAGGGAGAAACCTCATTAGGAGGGGAACCGCCGGAAGCTTGGGCGCGCAGCGCAGGGGGCCGGTATCTGCCTCCCATTCTTTCCTCAGCTTCCCTTGCTCTAAAGAAGCCGGTCAGACGTAAAAAAAGATGGAATAGAGTTAGGTACGTGCCTTTTAGCGAATGCGGCGGAGGGCGCAGGAGGAGGGGTCTTCCCAGGAGGCGGAGCCCTCGAATAGGAGCTATTGTTGTCAGAGGCCGATAATGACATTATAGTGGTTTTTGAATGAAGAACGATTAAGGATTACGAAAGTGTTGGGCTGACGCTTGCCCGTCTGAAATACGAAAACCGTCAACGAAAGGGCCAATTAGGTCGAGAAAGCTTCGTCCAAAGAATACTGAGGTGGACGAAGACTTGGTCGTAATAAGGATGCCTTTGGATCGGGACGTTCGATAAGAGAGCCAAATTTTGAGGGGCGAAGACAGACAAGTTTTGCCCACAACTACTATGGTAGAAGTGCCTCCAGAAAATAGTACTAAGTAATAGTGAATGGGGTGTTGGGAGCAAACTGTCAACGAATCTTCCTTGCTGGCTTGAAATTCCCACGCCTCAGGCTCCTTCTCTCCCATGCCCATCGGCGGAACCTTCGGCGGATTTCTCATCACAAGTCACTCAGAATCTGTCAGAACGTTCGAAAGAGTGCTTGCAACACCCACAGGTACATTGTATCATATATGCTATACCTCATATCACTAGTACTTGATACACTAGTTCGCCTCTAGCTGATTTTTTTTATCCATTCTTGCTAATACCTTTGTCATCGCCTCACGCGTTTTTCGAAATCCCGCCGAGCCTGACGCGTAAATGTACTCGTTACATGCTTGTCACCGTCGACTTGCAACTAACCTGCACTCGATAATGACTTTACCGTGTCACAACGGTCCATGCGGAGGTAACCCCGAGATGTTATCTCCTTCCGCCAAAAATACCTTTACTCAAAATTTTCACGTTCGTCTGACCCTTTCGGCCGGCCAACCTTCCGATGGATTGTTTCTACAACGCAAGAACGTGTGAGCGACACGGGTCAAATACCATAATAGTCTTGGTGGACATTCCACACAGGACCTAATCCTCATACACGCTCCAGTCTAATCTCAATCGTCTATTGCACATAAGGTTTAATGGTGCGAGTAGAACCGCAGTAACAGCGCATACAAAGGCTTCCTTAGATTGTGCATTCAAGAATGCAGAGGTTAACGCTCAGAAGCTCTAAAAACACCTGGGGCTAAGCATGATGCCTCGGGAGCACCGGGGACCATTATGTGATCCCATGATACTCGAGCTCATGGGCATCTTTTGAAAGCGCACATAAGGCATTTCATTTCGGTTTACTGTGAGGCTATTCAGATAAGACACAGGCCTTACTCATACTCAGACCGCTAAAACAGATGTGAATAGCATGGTCTCCTCGGCGTCCCAGTTTTATGATGGATCCGAGTATGGGGCAGTAAACTTAAGTGTTGATACTCACTGAATACAATCAGTCATTCGTCCCGAAAATTTCACATCACGGATTACATACCTGATGCTACATTTTGGGTTTTGATTTGAAAATGGAAGAGCCATTGAGGTTTACGAAAACTCCAGGCAGGAATGTGATGCGAGAAGACGGGGACGGGGACCAAGTGAAAATGAAGAGGTACAATAGATATGACAAGCGTGAGGGCTGATCGAGAATTAGGGCAAGTATCATCCTGTCGTCGGGTGACAGTAGAGCGGAGGGGCGGTGAGAATTTGCTCCGCTAACCATCGCCTTAATTAACTCGTATGTTTTCAGGACCAAGTTCCAGGCTTTTGCCCGTCACTCTTGTCAAAGTTAACTTTGGATTGCGCCACATCAGACATCAGAGAAGCCCTGCGGGGCTCAAAAACGTTAGAATGAAAAGGGGACGGAAAAAACTTGGGGGAGCATAGTTGCATCGTTGGCATACGGAATTACCCGCTTACCGGGCGGTCGTGATTCGAGACTCCGTCGTTTGAGGTCCAAGTGAGGTCTCTAAGTATGAGAAGTGGAGGGAAGTTATTACAGTTTAGAGCTGACGCCCTTGGGAGCAAACAAAGCGCCACGGTGATAATTTTATATTTGTTCGCAACACTCAAAAAGCCGCTGATGATCAGATCGAACAGACTGCAACGCATATATTCATTACCACGGCATAATAGAGTAGTAGGTTACATGCATGAACAAAAAAAGCGGATAATAGTTCTGAGTGGGGTGTAAGATCTCGTCAAACCGACGAACCAAGAATATCAATACACGTGGGTAATTTGGGGTAAGGGTATTCGAGGCCACCGCACGAGAGGTGTATTTAATCTGTGTGAGGCACAAAAACTGATTGGAAATAGGGAGGTCGAAGAGGGGGGAGAAAGTTGGCTCGATCGAATCGACACCAGAGCCCAAATGGTTGTGAGCCAAAAAAAAAAATTCAATAAGATACGGAGAAAAGTATGTGTAACACAGGGTGAAACGGGGGACAATATATCTGATACAAATCTATAATTGTGAGGTTCGCGGGGTCGAGCAGATAACTTCAAAAGAAGGGAGACGAAGCTGAGGGTGCCAGAGAACTCGGTAGAATATGTGTACGAGTTGATCGGGGTCCAACAATGATGCAGAGGGAAGAAGCGAGGAACCCCAACCGCTTATGAGAGAGAATTCCTTGACCCACCCCGACGTGACCGTGTACGAGATTGAGCAGCCATAGCGTCCGCGACTCTTTTCGATCTTCGCAAAGGACGTCCTTGCGTTGGCTCCAACACTGGATCCGTCGACATGGCATGTTCCGAAGCGGCCTCTAGACATAATGCTCGTTCCGAATTTGCGACCTTTTCATCTGTCACGATCATGATAGGAGAGGGCGTGTTCTCCTTATCCCAATCAGGGATAACGCAAAGTGCATGGAATATCTCTTGCTCGGTTGCGCTGAGCGGAACTTCCGCCTCCTCGCTTTTCTCGCAGGAAGAGAGCGCTGCCGATAGTGCAAATGCTCCATTAGGTATAGGTACCACGTCCTCCTGAATACCCCATCCTTCCCATGCTGGGCTTGGTGCGTCGGTTTGCACGGATAGCTGCGTCGCCTGCACTGTTGAGCCAAAGTGGGGACCGAATTGGTTGAGGATCCGGCCGGGCGTGCTCGAACGATGGAAATCTTGTAATGCTGTCGGGAACCGCTCAAAGAGTACATCTGAAAGGAAAATGTCTATTGGATCACCCTGAAGGGGATGGTCCCGGACATAGGCTTGTGCGGCGGAAAGAGGCACCCAAGTTCCGGATACGGTAGGTGATCCTTTCGTAATCATGATTGCGTTGGGAATGGTGCTCAACACAGGATATGGAGCACCTGAGTACGCGACGATCGGCGAAAGGTTGACGAAATCCGTATCGATGCGGCGGAGGAGCGAGAACGAGCCGAGTAACATCTGATACACCGATATACCTGCAGAAAGGTGATAGGCGTTGTTAGTTACCATTCTACTTGAAATGAATGGAGATGACATACCTTCGATTTGGGTTGCACTTATGGAAGGCGTGCAAGGCTGACATGTATGGACAACGACAACTTCTGGGGGGGTTATTCCATCACAACGTGTTTCTTGAGGGGATATGCAAGGTGGAAGCATAAGAGATGAAGGAGTCACTGATGTTGGAGAATTCATAGACATGGACTGTATAAGTGACGTCAACGACACGGGGGGAGAGGATGGTAGAACAAGATTTGATGGCTTTGATGTTCCAGTAGGTTCCCGTTGCGGGGTCAATGGCAAAGTGAATGACGTGGAGGCGGTCGAGTTTGGAAGGAAGGAAAAAGGGGTGGACACGGTTTTGGCGCGGGGGCGGACAGTGGAGAACTGACTCCCACGGCCATGCCAGTCATTGTCGAAAAACCCATCTGCATCAGGAGAGTGTGAAGAGTCGGAGTTGGAGAAGCTGGAAAGCTGTGACATGGGTGATATAGGAGAGGACCCCAATACCTTGGACAGATAGCCATCAGTTTCAAATGACGGGTACAAGAGGTTCTCGGCATCCAGATCTTCCTGTTTGATGGGCGTGGCGAGCTCCTCTACATGAGGATACCAGTCAATGTTTGAAGTATAGCCAGAATCCCAATTCCAAGAGTCCATGCCCTCGATCTTGACCCTACTGGTCGACTCGGCCGTTTGTGTTACTACTTCGACCGCTTTCGTCTCCGCATCAAAGTCTTCCCACTTTTCCAACATGCCTTGGACATCCGTCGGCTCTTCCTTCACTGCTACATCGACCATATTTAGCATCACAGGGGCCGATGGGGATCGAGGCCCGGGACTTTCCCACACGGTCTCTGCATCCCCTTCACTATCAAGGTCAGCATCCCAATCAAACTCGTCTTGCGCAGGTGTACGCGAAGGGTCTGCTGAATGTCGGCGGGCACCAGTCATGGTTATATGGAAATCGTCGTCTTCATCTTCAGAGTCAGGCGGGGGTGATCCAATACTGTATGGCACAGAGGGGGAGCGTCGATAAGGCTGTTTAATATCTTCGGAGAGTGGAGAGGGGAATAATGGATACGGCCCATCGAATGAGGGTGTATAGCACGGAATAGATATAGAACGCCTGGGATAAGGAGGCATAGACCAGGGAACTTCTTCCACCTTGGGTTCAGGTGGTGACACCTCTTCTTCGTCTGAGGAATCTACGGACATGGAATCGTCCCGGGAGTCATCGGAATCTGAGTGCATATCGTTCGATAGATCGATAATGTGTCTAGGCTCGGAACTTGAGGTGACATCCGACGAGGGAGATGTGCGGTTAAGCGGTCTGAGGCGAAGAGTCAGCTTGACTTTGGGGGGACGTTCTTCGCTTTGCGAGTCGGACTCGTTGCCTTTGGCAGTACAACCTCGGAGGGGCCGTTTGCGCTTCTGGCCACATTGATCCATACGCCTATCTCTTTCCTTTTGCCTCTTCTTCTCCTTTGATCCGTTTGATGAGCCTGCCTTTCCATCCTCCCCATAATCACAAAGCCGGATTCCTGCTCTTGAGAATGGACACGGGGCGCCAGTGGCTCTACTAAGATACCATACCATTGTTCCCCGCCGGAAATTAGTAAGACGGTTTTCGGGATTGACCGCGCAGTGTGCGCCACCGGAACGAGAGTGGAGGGCAGGTAGTAAATCATCGTCTGAGGCAGTTCCAGAGAGAGTGTGGCGAAGTAATAGAGGATGGTCTTGCTGAATCTCGCAACGTTGCATGTGAGTTCGGATATAGGTGGTGATTGCTTGGCTGGCAGCAGATACGCTGGGATGAAATGTGAAACTATGAAACAAACAAGGAATGACATGGGACGTACTTCTGACAGACAAGGCCAAAATTAACAGTCATTTCTGCAAGATCTTTGATAGTCATAGCGCGGTTATCCTAGGAGTCTATTGTTAGAACAAAGGGGAAGATTGTGATCAAGGAGACATGGACGCACAACCGAAAGGAAAGAGCGTCCGATAGCAAGAAAGACTTTGCTATTTGCATCGTCCGAGTGTAGTACGATATGGGGAGGGGGAAACTGAGGATAATTAGAGGGTGGGGCGGAGTCTGCAGGGGTGTGTTTTGGACCGAGAGTGGACTTGTACTTGCGGTGCTGGTGCGGGGGGTCTGGAGACTGGCGAAGACGAGCAGAGGGCTTTATTATAATGTTTTGACGTATTCTTGTACCGTAAGAGTGGGGGGTCCTCGAGTCGGTATGTGTGATCGGGGCGCTAAGGGGAGTTGATGAAGGGTCCATGGCGCACTGGCATTAAGGGACTGGCAGTAGAGTCAGAGAAGTTCGGCCAGCGAGGGGGAGGAGGAGGAAGTGGATGGAGGAACGAAAGGGAGATGGAAGTGGCGAGGATGAGGGTTGAAGAAAGAAAAATCAGGGGACTTCATTCACACAACACTTCAGAAATGGAATTACGCAGCACAACAACCGGCTAGTTCCCCCGGACACCCATTTTTCCGTCCTCTTTTTCGCCATATACGGACAGCATCCGGGGTCCTTGCCGTCACCCTGATCGCCGCAGATTGCCGTGCCTGCCATCGAGATCTCTCCCTTTGCGTTGCGAGGGCGCTGTGTCCACCAGTGCTCACCCCGTCGCCCCACCGACATCCCCGTTCCCGCCATGGACTGCTCTCTCCTCACAC
>CEMJ01393772.1:42437-63372 GCA_900068955.1 Clitocybe nebularis | reverse complement strand
GTCATCTATATCTACTACCTCAAAATCCTAATGCTGCGCCACAGAGAATCACTAAAAGTTCTTAGGCCCTGAGGCTCAAAAGCCCGCACTGGACGACATTTGGGCAAAACCAAGAAACTCAGATAGGATAACATCTATCAAACTAAGCTCGTGCCATGTGCAATGCACGCTATTCCAAGGTCTCAACTTATGTAACCAGTGCTTTCACATTCACCGGAGTCAGTCGGAAGTACGGTGCTAGATGCCTATGAGCAATCCCGAAAGAAGAGAACAAGTCCGAGACGGGGAAGATTCACCATATATGTGCAAGGGGGATGCAGGGGGAGATGCAGGGAGGATGTCAGGCTCGTGATTTGGAATACATGTATGAAGTTTCGATCGTTCAAGCAACCGAGTGGAGAATAGGGCGCGACGGGCGGGATAGTGCGCCTTTGAGGCCAGTGTCACATACATCTCTGAGTTGGCAATTCCGTATCCGCAAAAAACGGCACGCACACCAAAAAAACCCGGCATACCTGCCCATGAGAGTCGTATCTCAAGCATTCAATGAAGGCAACAGCATCCCCTCGCTCCAACTAAAGATATCTTCCAACTTTTGCCACACATTCATTCTCCCATCAGATGGCTTATGGCGACCATCTGTCACCAAAATATGTTTTGGTGTACATGTGATTCTCGAATATGCTAGAAAATGCGATGTTAGCGAATGCTGCCGATCTCTAGGGCGGGTGACGTTGCAGTCTCTGCAACGACCCAGGTGATGCAGGGAAGTAGTAGGATGTGGGCGGCCATTGAGCTCCGTGTCAGGCCCCGAGGATCAAGGAGGAAAGAGAGTAGATTTCACCGCGCATTCTACGAGAGCCTGCTGCTCGTCCATCGTTCCGTGCACTGGGACCCCTCGAGTATACCAAAGCCATTCTCAAGTACAAGCCGAAGCTTCCTTCGCCAGGCATAATCAATCAAGTGCCTCGTAAAAAAACGTACAAGTCTATTCAAACTTTCCTTGCCGCTGACAGACGGAACTTCGTAGGGATATTAGAATTAGAAGATGGAATTGATTGGCGAGAAAATACAAGTCTAAACAATCAAATATATACATGTCACCACAACCGCGTCCAAGTATACACATCCGAGTCGAGCGTATTCAAGGAAAAATTATGTGACTGTATTCGTTACTCCCAAATTTCAAAGAAGATAGACCGCGTATAATAATGATACTAATAGTACAAGCAGGATAATAGAGGAAAGATAACAGTCGCGTAACATAGGCCTCGCGGACTATGATCAAGCAGCCACCTTTGTAAAGGAAATATTAGCGGAGGTCAGTGGCAACGTGGAAAGGAGACAAACCTTCTTGACCCGTGACGCAGGTTTCGTCGCTGTCTTTGATCGGGGCTTGGGGGCAGCCTAAGGAAGGGGGGAACAATTAAGGTCTAGTAACAACAAACAGATCTTAAACCCACTTTTGTCGTCGAAGCCTTGGTGGTTGTGGCCTTGGCTGCGGGTGCTTTCTTTGCTGGCGCCTTCCTTGTGGCGGCAACCTTGGCTTTTGCAGCAGCAGTGGTACCAGTGATAGCCTTCAAAACTTGTCAGTATATCTTTGTGAACGAAGGCGTATGCTCCCCACCTTCTTGGCGGATGCCCGCTTGGACGCTGTTGTTGTCTTTTTAGCGGGCACAGCCTTGGCTTTGCCAGCAAGGGTCTTCTTGGGCGCAGCAGCCTTCTTTGTTACTGCGGGTTTGGCAGGTGCAGCTTTAGGTGCAGCCTTCTTGACAACAGTTGTAGTAGTCTTGGTGGTTTTGGCGGCAGGTTTAGCGGCGGGTTTGGCAGCAGGCTTAGCGGCAGCCTTGGAAGGTGGCTTCGAGTTCTGCAGCAAGAGTTAGTAAATAAGATGTGTAATCGATTTTTAAAAAAATTCCAACCTCTTTCGAGGCACCAGCCTTTACTTTGGGGGCAAGTTTGACCTTGCCCGAAGGGCCCTTGGGCAACACGAATACACCACCTTCAGCACCGGTGGTGATGGCGCGGTTGAGCTGATAAATATTTACGCCAGATAGATCAAGCTTGTATTTCTCCTCGGCATACTGGAAACTATAGTTAGCGAACGAAGCTCCGTTATGCGAGGATGATTGAAAAACCTTCTTGATAGTGGAGCGAGACACGCCTTGGCGGATGTCCTCGCGGTTCGCAACGATACATTCCTAACAAGAAAGACTCAGAAGATATGTATAAGTGATGACGAGAAAAACCAACAGTGATAATCTCCTTCCATGAGGGATGTGATGCAGCTGCCTTTGTGGCTTTGGTAGTTGTGGACTTTGGTTTAGCTGAGGTGGGCTTAACGGCGACTTTCGCCTTGGACGCAGGCTTCTTGGTGGCAGCAGCCTTCCTTGTCGACTTGGGTTTGTTCGCCGATGAGGTGGACTTGGCTGAGACAGGGGCTATGACAGGCTCAGGTGAGGCTGATGTGTTAGAAGACATTGCTGTTAGGGTTGGGCGAGTGGGGGAGGATTTAGAAAATCAAGGTGGTAGTGGGGAGCAAGGGTTGAAAAGTCTGAGTGCGGAGTTGGTTAATCCCTTTTTAAACAATCCACAGTCGCGCCCTTGTCCTGCGTATCATGTGACGATCGATTTTAGTGGCGGTGCAGAGTTAACTTTGTTGATCGACAACAAACAATAACGCGTGTAGTCACGTGTGGCACGCGACACCTATAAAACGGCTGTCTTTTAAAATTCCTACTCTCACCTTCCCAAATAATTGATATTGGGTATGGCACAAAATAAGCATATGATTTATCTAGTCCTCTACTGCACATCTGAGTACAACAAGCCCGTCAGATTTTTGTCAAGATTTGGAAAGCACCGTTGGTCTGAATTTTGGCCTTGACTCCGGTGTCGACCCAGCCCTCCCCATCATCCGAGGATGGAATAGTCACATAATCCCCATTGGCAAGGAGTTTCCCCACTGAAGGGCCCCGCATAAGCAGCATCCCGGCAGGGTCCGCTCCATTCTCCACTAGGTCATCATCAACCCCAAACAGCTTTACCTCAGTATTCACGCTTGGGGGTCCGACGTGTGCTACAGGTGTTGGAAGTCCGTCCTTTTCCAAAGCTGGGAAGTCCTGCAAGTCGAGAGCATGTGAAGCAAGCACAGGTCCAGGAACGAGGGGATGTGTATAGGTGTTGACCAGAGGTACCGAAAGCGCAATACGGGCAGGCGTCATCGATGAAGCACTGAGGGTTCCTGTAGTTTGTGTAGATTAACTATCCGTTTCATAAGGCAGCATTACTTGAGGATGCTCACCAGCACTGACAACTACACCTCGTAGAGTCCCTGCACCATTCCCTATGATTTTTGCTCGTGCGCCATCAAAAACTAGTCTATCCCAAAGACTTTCCTTTGTAACATATCCTTCCGTGATGCTTGCCAATTTATGGCGCCGGGCGAATGGGTAAAGCAAGAATGATTTAGAGGCTTGTTTGGAAATTGAGGATACAAGAGTTTCTAAGTGGCCAGGTTTGATAAACAGTACTGTTGGCGACGGAATTGGGTAGGCTTTGGATGAGAGGGTATCTGTAACATCATTGTCGATGGTCACATCTTCAGGGACGTATATGTAAATTATCATGCCATGCCAGGATGCGAGTCGACTTACGTTCTTCCCCATGGTATACCTTTGAACTTTGTAGCGTTGCAAAGCTGGTCCCTTCGAAAATTGCCGTATACGCGATAGCCCGTCCATATGCCGTACTCATGCTGTGCGCAGAGACGATCGTATCCAATGACGATAATGCGTGCGAGAGTGGCAGAAGGGCGCGGGTTGCGGCAACGCCAGCGGTCATGTTTTCGTGTGTTAGCTGGGCACCGTGGGGATGGCCGGACTCTGATTCAAAGAATGATACGGTGAAGACATCGCTAGGATCTGCAATTGTCAGGAATTAAAGTGCTGCCCCAACTGAATCTGTTGTTGAAACTCACTCGGTAATGGGCTGATTATCTTCTCTACCCGAACACCTTCTCTCTCGACCTCCGAAAACTTTAAGACTTTGACTCGGCTTGCGACGCTGGCCATGGCCTGTGGGCTAGGCTCACCGACTACGATGATGGTGTGTTTTCCACTCTTCTCTCCGGCATCATATATAAGTTCCAGAATATGAGGAAGCAATTCCGCGTGGGTTATGATTGCAGAAGGTGGATGTGTCTCAAGGACTGAAGAAAGCAGCTTGGCCGATGTAAGTGTGTGAGATATAATCGAATGGGACGCCAGTGCGAGATCACTGAGGATAAATTCTGAAGGAATAACTCAGGTACAAGGTAATGTTAGAATGAAAGGCGCTTACCGACACAGTCATTCAGAAGAAGCAAGACATGCGACCGCTGAGGCTGCAATCCACCCAATCGAAGAAGACCAGTGCCTAGTGCGGCGACTCGGTCTTGGAGAGTATGGTTGGTCATCTTCGAACAATACCATAACTAAGAATTCATATAAAATGGAGAACGTACTCACTTTGGTCGACCAAAGTGTCCGTGAGCTGTCGGAATCGGATTTGACAAAATCGGCCAAAATATAGACATCCTTGGTAGGACGCATCGGAAACTAAAAGATTAGAGTGGAATTAAGCATAAGTTGCATTCTAAAAATTGGCACTGAGATGACGTGGGACGTACCCTACCCATGAGACCTGTTCCGTAATTCCTGTAGACAGCACTTTCACCGGGGTTCCGTACTCTTGCCACATCGCTCTGTCGTCCTAGAAGAATTGGATGAACCAAGGGTTGAGGTTTGTAGAGATTGTTGAGCAGAAAGACAGTCGCAGCAATCAAGCCTAGAAGGATGGTCAAGTCGTCTGTGACGAGATATTCAGAGACATTTGAAGCCATTTCGGCCTTGATATTAGGAACTAGGTCGTCCTGAGTTTCACCGGTGAAGCGTATGTAATTGAACGAGGGTTGTGGTGCGGCTTCTGCACGGTTCTGGGCTCTAGCACTAACGAATGACGCCAGGAAATTGCCGATCACAGGCCGGCATTTTCGCACCGGCTAATTCCCCACCCTCCTTTCCAACCAGCGTCAACCATTCGGATCTCAAGCTCTGTACTCTCTAGCTTTCTTCGTTACAGCCTTGCATCTACTAGGAAGTCATCTGCGCATCTCTCTTAGCCCTCGAAAATGTGTGGGGCTACTCTGTCTCTGATAATCTTGGAACCTTTCAATGGCTTGCAACTTGGTCGACTGTGCTTAGGATACCCCTTGTAGAGACCCGTTTCAATGAACTAGGACATTCTTGTGGACCATATACGACATACTCATGGACTAGCATTCTGTATCTGACTATAGGGAAACATGGACTAGTTCTGCCTCTTTTGTGGCATTTGCGTCCGTGCGTCATTATACCACGTGACTGTAAGTAGTGGCATTTGGGGGTTCGGAGCCTACAAACGACGTGCTTTCCACCCTCCCTTTCTTGCCTACCTTGCTTTAAACAAGACTTTCTCCGCAACTTTCTCCAGTCATCCCTTGAAACAAGATGGCCATCACCAAGAAGGCCGCTGCTAGGGCTCCCACCAAGTCAAATGCGACCGCAAGCAAGTCTCATCATCCTACACACCCCAGTTGGGTCGATATGATCAAGGTCGGTCTTGCAACTCATTGCGCTCGAAGCAAATTCTCTCCTCCTTTACGCACCTGTTCCCTGACATATATGTGCATACTTAGGAATGTATCATCGCTCATCCCGAGGACGCCCGTGGAGGTGTTTCACGTCCCACCATCAAGAAGGTCCGTGCCCGCTTTCCGATTCCCCTTTTCGGCTGTTTAAGAAGCAGCCCTTTAGTTTGTTGAATCTAAATACCGAATCGACCTCAATGCTGCTGCTGCGAGTCAGTTGAATCGTGCTATTACTACCGGAAGTGAAAAGGGAACATTCGTCCTTCCCAAAGGTAAGTGATATCCTGTGTTAGATAACCTGGGCTCATATACTGTTGCCTCAGGACCCTCTGGAAAAGTCAAATTAGCCCCAAAGGCTCGCACGGATGCCGCTAAAGAGGTTTGTCGTAGAGTATATACCTCGTTCTATATCCTGACCCACATATGTTCCACTATTCGAAGAATGCTAAGCCCGTATCGAAGAAGCCCTTATCCTCTAAGGTCGTGGCCACGAAACCCAGAACTACTCCCGTCAAACCTGCAGCTTCAAAGAAGGCTACAACGGCCCGACCCATAGTCAAGGCAAAGTCCACGCCAATGACCAACTCGAAAACAAGCCGTGCTTCTGGTAGACCAGCGGCGCCCACCAAGAAATACACTTCTGCTATGAAGAAGGCACCAGTGAAAAAGGCAGCTCCTGCGAAAAAGGTTACTGCTGCGAGAAAGTCCCTGGTACCCCCCAAGAAGGCTTCCACCGCTAAGAAGGGTGCCGCAAAGAAGGCAAGTCGATACTGGACGCCCGAAAATAATTACTCACTCTTCATCCAGGCTGTTATTGGTGAAGCCAAAAAACCTGCTGCAAAATCCAAAGCGAAGCCTACGACTACAACAGCTAAATCCCGCGTGACTGCCCCCTCGTCCAAAGGTAAGCCTGCTTCCAAGGCGAAACCTGTATCGAAAGGCAAAGCCGCGAAGAAACCTACGTCGAAGAAGGTACGATCCTGACCACTACCCGCACGACCTAAGCCTCTGATCAATGCCAAAGACTTAAATAAATACAACGGAGCACCATTCGAGACAACCCTAATGTATCTCACTATTCTCTTCTTTGACTTCCAGCGTTTGTATTCTGTATATGTGTGTACTTTTTATATTCTCTATTATCTATCACCAAACAGTGTACTATATAAATGTGGCTTTATGTAGGATTGGAAATGAGGATTTCCAGATGCAAACTTCATGTGTTGACAATTCATCTGCTCATTGTGCAACCGGCCACCGTACATTATTATATCGTACGTCAGAGAACGGATTTAACTTTGCACACGGAATTTTCTAGAAGGTGAAAATACCCCCTCTGCGATTTCCGTCCATATTGTCATTGGCTTATTAACACTAAGAAAGAACGTTAGCTGAGAATATATAGGACGATTACAAGACTATAGCATACTTGTCCATGGTCAACCCAAATGTTATATCGGCGGGGTGATCCTGCCATTCTGCCAAGGACGTGAATCGACTGGAGACTACCATCTCCGATAATCAACTGACCTTCGGGTTCACTTGGATCATCGATTGCATACCCGAGCCTCCATGTTATACCCTGAACACGGTTTGTTAAACTGAAAAAACAGTAAGCTAAGCTAAGCATCCTCGGTATACACTTGTGTATGCGATCGCGCTTACAAGTCAGGAGGTGCAAGCTCATGGTCCTTGAGCCCTATCGTCTGGATATGTATTAATGAGGGCTGCAGACCCTCGCGTTAGGGATTGAATCGTTACCTTGATCTCGGTGTCTATGGTGGTAAAATCGGTGGACTGACCACCAACAGTACCACAATATTGCTGGGGGACGTCTTCTTTGCCCCCGACTACCACGGTCCTCACGCCGTCCCGTTTCGCCATGGTGATCTTGAACATAATTTAAAAACCGTGGGCCAATCATACAGGCTGGAAAAGCTTACACTGAACAGAGAACACGAACTTCCACACCTGAATAAGGATTTAATTAATGTGCTAATGTGGAAACGATCGATAGGATCGACTGAATTACCTGCCGTTAGATACGATAACAACGTTTTTCGGATCAAAGAGGGCCTTTGCAGGGGGGGTCCATCTGAAAGGTTGACACTCTTGTCCCATCCTGGGAAGGACATGAATGCCCAAGTTATGTGGCGAGTCACAATTGCATTTACCTTTGACTAAACGAGTCGGCATGGCCATTGATGGTTTTCTCTATCAGCGGATGAAGCCAGTCACTACGATCAGGAAAATGTATATGAGAAGCGTTGGTCCACTGGGTCGGGTTGAAATAAAGATATTCGTCAGGGTCACCGCCATTCGCAATTTCCTTGACTATCAGCTGGGCGAGAGGGCCGGCTCGAGTTGAACTGTCGAGACCCGCTTGAGGTTCCGTGGTATGCTTCGGCCCTATGATCTTTCCGAATGTGAGACGATCGACACAAGTAGGGTCTCGATCCACAGAAGGAGCTTACTATACGATGAAGCCACTATGTGATCACCATTGCATGTTCAGAGCATGTTTGCTATGTCTTAGCCAACGACTCACATGTGCGATGCATATATATCCTAGCGGAAATGAGAAAGTCTCCGGATCCATTTCGATATTGATACATACCTCCTCCATTATTTGTCTGTCAGGGTGCTGAGCATAAGTTCATACACCGAAACAATGCGACTAGGTGACATACTACATCCACAATCAGTCGTGTTGCTCCCTTGGCTTTCAGAGCCTCTAATCCGTTTAATAGGCTCAAGGCAAAGCCTGTAAAATTCTTGGCGGAAAAGCTCCCTAATGCAAGAACACCTGTGACTTTATCATCTAGCATGTAGAATTGCGCAACGCTGTAACTTTCGTTCAATGGTGGTGTGTCCGGGCTAAGCTCCAAAGGAAGTTCAACATCGGAAAGGGGTAAACCATCGAGCATCACATTCATAGCATGCCTCTTCGAATCCTCATGGGATACTGGGGGTTGTTGTTGGTAGTAAGTGATCGGCTTTGTGGACTCCGCGTATAGATTTGCGCGAGGGCCGTATAGATCATAGCCATTTGTAGTATTTGTCGCGATGCAGTTATTTTCCCAGAACGATCCTGAATCCGTAAAATTCTTGGATGCTGATGCAAACCGTGAACGGTATGGTACCTAAGTGCATGTGCATCAGATATTGGAGCGTATTGGCAGATAGCAAAGCGGAACTAACCACTATTGTATCAGTAGTAGTATAGTTGATACGTTGAATGGTAATTTCAACGGAGTCTATGAGAGGGTGTGTCTGTTGTGCAAAGTTTCCCATTGTATATAACCAGCTCTCAGACCCTCGATAATATGTGGAGAAGAACCTATGATCGAGAGTTATATATTTGGTTATGTCTCCAATTGACAAGTCATAACAGCTCACGAGTTTTGGCGTGTGGCGAAGGATTGATAACTGCCGGTAACCAAAGCATTCTCATCTACAGCTAGATAGGGATCACGTCCGTTGATGAGTAGTACTTTTGCTCCGGACAACTGCATGTACAAAGTCATTTGTGAGACCGGCGGGGCGGGGCTGGATGGGAAATATGCCTACCGAGCTAAGTTGGCCCCCGAGTTCTCCCGGGAGTGCATTCTGCCAGAACTCTATCTCGTCACTGAATTCTGCTGATGCGACCTTGAATGCTTCCGGGGCGATGTAGATGTTCTGGGATCCTCCTGGCTCGGTCAGGTGAACGAGGGGTATGGGTATATACGTCAGGTAGAGGGCTATAACGACCTTGGGTTCAGTACTCACGTCCTAAGGGAGACTACACTTACAATCATAACATCGACTATAAACTCCGCAATGGCCGTCATTGACACGCTTGAACGAACGATACAAGTCAAGGTGAAAGTCGAAATCGGAAGAGTAGCTCGTTTGACTGATGCGAGCCAAGTCCGCCTTCAAATCTTCATGCACTTCACTCTCAAACGGCTCAGGAGCCTGGATTTGGTAGTTCACAGATGTGTGGAAAGCAAGAGTCTTGTTAACAACATCAATAACCTATATAAGCACAACATAAGACGAATGTGAAGAATATGAGTTCAAATTTGCCAATTTACGTTCTCTTTGATTCGTGGCGTAAGTGGAAAGGCCGAGAGACAAGCTCTAGCTTCGCGAGGTGAAACCCACTTTTTCCCAGCAATAGCCGCACAGGGATCGAGTGGAACACTGGTAGCAAATCCTTGCACAGAGTACAGAGATATTATCCACGCAGACAATACGTAGACCCGCATTGATTCGTACTAGGAGCTAGTGGTATAAATTCGGAACCACCGTAACCGAGTTCAAAGTTGAAGTGTATAAAAATAGGATATATGATCACATGACATGGTGACGATTAAAATTTGATTCAAGTCCATTCACCAGTTAGCTCACTGGTGGTTGTTCAATCCTCCCCGGCTTGTTCACGAGACGAGAATTCGAGAAATGTCTACAGACTTCGTGGATAGTACACTGTCACAAGTGCGAGATGTGATTGATAAGCTACAGAGTCCTGTCTCCGACCTGTCGACTCTCCTTGCTCTTTTGACGAGCCCACTTCATCGTCTAGGCCTCCTACCGCCTCGGTTTCAGCAATACAACACGGAGCCACTTCCCGATGGGTCAGTCACCATCTCCAAGCACATTCCGCCACTCCAACGCGCGTTGTTGCAACATATATATCCAACATGGGATGTGCTCCTCGCAGAGCAGGACGCAGTGGTTCTACTGGAGCAGTACTTTTGCCCTGACAGTTTTTCTTTCACTTTTTCTGCTGCAGGGGACGTTGCACTGCTTGCGTATTCCACGATAATGTCCCAACCATTGACGGAATACTCTATCCAACTCTTAGCTCGACTTTCGACTGAATATCCTGTGGATAGGCTGTACTCGGCTATATTCGTTCAAAATAGCACAAATCGGCTATCGAGGCGAAATGTTATCTGGGAGGACTGTATACGCAATCTTACAATGGTCCCGGGAAAGATTGCAAACCATAAGGCTGGAAAAGATATACCACCTCTCCTTCAACACGGAACATATTTTAACAGCCTCTGCGTGCGATGCGAGTCGTTGATAGCTTCATTATCTGCAACACCTAACAATGGTGCGTTTCATCATTTATTCTTGTCGTGTCGAGTAATAGATCGTAGATAGATGCAATGGACTCTATTTCTTACCTCCTGGCTAAGCTCGTGAACCTGGGCATATTTCCTCAGACACCCCCGGTATCCCGATCCCAACCATCATTCTTCATGGCGACCCAGGAGACTATACGAGATCGGTTGGAAGCAGAAGATCCTATTGGATATTCCAAATTCTGGACTTCCCTCGTACAAGGAATTCCGTCTAGCCATGTGCTTCAATCCATTCTTAGGTCATTAGTGGGCTCATTGCCTCTCTTGGAATCTCCTACAGGGATAACTCCTCTCGAAAAAGCGACCGTCAAACGTGAAGCACGATTTCTGACTGGAATTACTGGTTATATCACATCAGAAAAGGATGAACTATGGGATTTGGCCAGTGCCATTATTCTAGGAAGAGAGTGGAACATAGGATATGCTCGTATATTTGTCTGCTGGGTGTCAGGAGGCTGTTATACCTCACGGATTGATGTAAAAGGTTTTATATTCCCGTGAGGATGTTAACATACATCAACTAACGCGCGATTATCAGCCATCAACGCACTTCTTCATGTTATACTGGATACATGGTCCTCGGCTGATCACATCAAGCATTCACTCCTTTCTCATCACCAATGTATGTCAAATTTTGGCCCCCAGCTGATCACGTCTGATACTTGATATAGACGTCACGTCCTTGCTTTTGCTTGCGGCGTCCTACCTCCCTCCCCCTTCTGAATATATACAATCCCTGTCGTTCTCTCCGGTTTTCATCTCTGCCATAGGAAGATATGTGTCACACCTCGATCCCTCGGTGCGCCGTTGTGGGATGCTCGCTGCCGAAGTTGTTGCGCAACTGAGCGGTAAAAAGCTTAACTTCAAAGATTGGGATGGCAGTGATCCTGGAAAAAATTGGGCTAGGGAAATAAGAGAGCTGATAAAACAAAAGGATGTTGATTCAGACCTAAGTGCCCTGGAATCCGTGAAACCTACCACTAAACAAGCCGAAGAAAGCCTCTCACCTGACCCCCAAACTTCATGCGTCGATCCACCAAGAGCTAAACTTGTTGATTCATCTGTAGGCTACGACTCCGATGATTCTGTAACCGGTTATACATCTCCCCCATCCTCTCGGTCCGCTTCCCCCACTCCTTCGGAGCTCGACGAACTTGAGAAAGAACCCACCTTGAATGTCGGAGTTAAAAGGGTTGCACGGCCTGTTTATCTTGCCCAACTGGGCGAGATATTTCGCGGTACTGGGGGTACGAAGCAGAGCGACGAGCCCCACGAAGCTGACAAGATTGAGATGGGTCTAAATTACGCAGAAGAATTAATTCGGAAGAAGCGGGCATATGGAACAGAACTCGGTACGTTCGTGTCGTCGAATGATACATATATTCTCCTTAAAGAAATTACAGATGAGAATGCTATTAATCTCGTTTACGGCCTAATAGGCTTACAGGATAAGTATGATCTTGAAGCATTCGAGACCAAAAGACAAAATCCCATGAATGCATTGATCGCTTGTTCCCCACGCCGAGCTGCGCCGTGAGTTAAACTAGCCCTCTCGAATTTCACCTGAACATACACTTTTTAGCGCACTCATCGAAGAGTTTTTCAAGAACCAATACTCAACTTCCCAACGTTACGTCGCGCTGAATGCTCTGGCCCTAGGAGCAAGGGAGCTAGCATCCCTCCCCTTGCCTCCTTCAACCATACCTGCCCACCGCATATCATTTCCCAGCAAAACATTGCCTCCATCTCTCCACCAAAAATATATAGCGATGGGTAGACAGGAACTTGTTCCACTTATTATGGACAGTATAAGTAACCAAGCAATTGAAAGGGGGAAGGATGTTACCGCCGACAAAATACCTGAAATCGTCAGAGAAAGACGACTGCGGGTACAGAAGCCCAAAGGTATCGCAGAAATTTCTTCCGTCCACAATCCGTCGAGTCTCGCGCAAAACCCAACTCCGAAGGTCACTTCATTCACAGAAGTAGCAACGGAGTTTTTCATCGCGCCTTTGATAAACCGATTCTGGTTATTCCTCAGGGATGAACAAACGCGGGAAGAACGTACAACACATTACGAAGGCAGGCAAAGGTACCATGGTGCGGGTACGGGCCTCATTTTGAACGCTGTGGTGCTCGCGCATTTCTTGAGGACGCTGGCCATTCTTGTGCACGCGTCCCAAAACGCACCTGAATGGCTAGCAATCATCGCGCCTGACGCGTTAGAACTGGCTGTGACTTTGGGCACCAAGCCAATATCTCACATGGAGACAGATCCTGATGAAGATGGTGAAGAAAAGGCTTCAATGGGAAAGGAGGCATCAGTCCTTACTACGGCCTTGGAGCTTGCACTTGTGGTGTTAGATGGGTGTCTCGAGATAGATGAAGGACGTTCGATTGGACTTGAGCATACCGTGTTATTGCTAGGAGCTGGTGAGTGGGCTGGAGGGGTTTTCTCTGCTTTGGAAAAAGGTTTAAAGGTGGAGGGAGGTGGAGGATTGCATGAGATCAAGCTCAGAAGAGTTGCAGCCGGGGTGGTACTCAAAGTCGATGAATTGACATCAAAATGGAGAAGATCTATGTTAGATACAAGATAACCAAAACACTTGTCCGATATCAATGATAATATTTGGTAGTGTAGGGCCTCACAGCGTGCCAGGCCTCATCCAATGCCTTTATGGCAGCTTCCGCTGTGATTTGTGAATTCAGGGCAGTCTGGAACGGGTGGGGGCGATATCACTCACGTAGAGGACCTTTCTCAAGATCTATAAGATTCTGAGGTGACAAAAGACATGAGACTATGTGTACAGTCTGTATCACTAGTACTTCACCTGTTTGATGTGTTTCAAACTAGATGCGCCAATAAGCACAGCGTCACCGTGTTCGCGTTTCATGAGACTATGGTGTAAAACCCAACGTAGAGCAATTTCTGATATAGTCAGGTTGTGAATACTGGCAACAGCACTGATGGTGGTCAGAGCTTGGAAGTAGGGCTCATTCCAGTATCTAAAAAGGGCGATGTCATCTTAGGCAGTCGACAGTTCAAATGCCTTGCCTGTCCCGATAATACTGAAGTAAAATATGCTGTTTAATGAAGAATAGCTTAAGTCCAGCTATATAAATACCTTTCCTTGGACTCTTTCCGGGTCAAATCGAGAGCCGGCCTCCGGGGTATCATTAATCGAGTGATACCTACCTGTGAGAAAACCCCCGCCAACTGTGGTAGCAATTGTTAGAATCTATAAATAACTGTATCTACGAATGCTCACGGGGGTTGTATTCATAGAAGCTTATGCCAAATTTGCGAAGGCATGGGAAAAGCTCCAGCTCAACTTCACGGTGGACAGCATTGTATATTCCCTGATATACTGTTGGTTGGATGTACCCGTTTTCTCGGCAAATGCCAACGATTTCTGCGACCTCCCATCTGCAAGGGCTCAGTGACGGCGCGAGGAAGCAGTATATGATGCGGCTGACGACATGTAATTGCTGATTCCAAATCGTTTAAAATATCCTTCAATGTATAGATCGTTGACAGCCTCCATGGTGGGTTTATATGGTACGGTGCGATCTGGGCCATGAAGGTACCATATTTCGAGAGACCTTGTAAAAGGTTATGACCAAGGCTGGGAGATATATTCAAAGATCTAGACGAACTGACTCCGCTTTCAGAGCTTTCAAAGATATCATGAGATGTTTACGCAAACCCTATGAAGCGTGGGGACTCAAAATGGAGATAATATGTAATTTGCAAGTAATCTGGTACCTCAGGCGTATGAGAAATATATTCTCCGACTCTTGAATTAGGCTGTAACGTCGCCTCCGACTCAGATCTATTCCAACCTGGCGCCACCCCCGTAGGGTAAAGCTTAGTCCCAAGTTTGAGCCCCTTATCCTTCCAATTAATCCTTCCAAGATACTCCTCGCTTGTACCAGAGCAATACGCACGAGCTGTGTCAATCTTCGTGGAGGGAAGTAGGCAGATGTGCCTAAGGGGACGGCGAGGAATAATACTAACTTCTATGTGACCATGAGATCGAAATGCATTTAAGATCTCTTCTACATTGTCGATATCGTGGACGCGAGCCCCCTCTGTCCCCGCTTCTCCGAATGTCAAGGCTCCCTGAAATCGAAATCGAAAGGTGAGACCATAGGTTGCCCTTAGATATCAAACCGAAATCACTTGCCATAACAATATTGAGAGCGCTCTTTTGGACCGGTCCGCTTTCAATGTTAGATGTAGTCATAATGGGTATAGCAAAAGGGCCAGCGGAATAGCTCTCCCAAGGTCTGAGAAATCACGGTGAATTTATAGAATGTTTCAACCCACGCCAGCCGCGTTGGTCGAATGAGTCACAAAGCCACATGTAACGGAAATTTAAATGATGCATATACCATGTTTATGATTATCACGGAAATAATGCCCATCATCGCTATCATCGTTGTCCAAGCACAAGAACGACCACCGTTCTACCGGTGAGGATTTGTATGTTGTCTAATAGGAACTTGGAGTGATTGGCAGAAGAAGCCCAATCCATGGACTGGGTGGGCAGGACGACATGTCTGCTTTTGGGACACAACGTGAGAAGGTGATTGATATAATGGTAATCTCTACCATCGCTGCTGCCCGTATACATACAAAATTTTGGAACACTTAGATACAAGATAACTCAAACATTTGACTGATCAATGATAATACCTGGTAGTGTAGGGCTTCACAACATGCCAAGCCTCATCCAATGCCTTTACGACTGTTTCCGCTGTGTTTTTTGAAGTCATTTAGGGCATGGACAGTGGGTGGCGGGGATATCACTCACGTAGAGGACCYTTCTCAAGATCTACAAGATTCTGGGGCGACAAAAGATGTGAGACAAATTCCACAATTTGTACCAATTGCACCTCACCTGTTTGATGTGCTTCAAACTAGATGCACCAATGAGCACAGCGTCTCCGTGTTCGCGTTTCATAAGACTATGATGTGAGACCCAACGCAGAGCAATTTCTGACATAGTCAGGTTATGGCTATCAGCAACAGCACCAATGGTGGCCATGGCTTGGAAGTAGGGCTCATTCCAGTATCTAAATAGGCGATGTCATCTTTAAGTAGTTGACGATTCAAAATATCTTGCCTGTTCCGATAGTTCTATAGTAAGTTAACTATTTAATGGAGAATCGCTCAAGTCCGACTATAAGAATACCTTTCCTTGGACCCTTTCTGGGTCAAATCGAGAGCCAGCCTCCGGTGTGTCATTAATCGAGTGATACCTCCCTGTGAAAAATCCCCCGCCAACTATGGTGATTGTTAGGATCTATGAATAACTGATATTTGTTAATACCCACGGGGGTTGTATTCGTAGAAGCTTATGCCAAATTTGCGGAGACATGGGAAAAGCTCCGGCTCAACTTCACGATGGACGGCATTGTATATTCCCTGGTATGCGGTTGGTTGGATGTACCCATTTTCTCGGCAAATGCCAACGATTTCTGCGACCTCCCATCTGCGAAGGCTCAGTAATGGCGGAGACAACAAATGATGCAACTGACGACATGTAATTGCTGATTCCGAATCGTTTAAAATATCCTTCATTGTATAAGTCATTGACAGCCTTCATGGTTATTTCGTATGGTACACTGCGGTCTGGGCCGTGGAGGTACCACATTTCAAGAGACCTTATACAGGGTCAGTTATGACTGGTAAATATATTCAAGGATCCGGAAGAACTAACTCTGCTTTCAGAGCTTTCAGAGATATCATGAGGTGTTTGCGCAAACCCTACGAAGCATGAGCATTCAAAATGTAATTCATGTGTAAATAAATACCTCAGGTGTATGAGAGATATATTCTCCAGGTCCTGGCCTGGACTATAACATCGTCGTCAATTCAGAACGATATCGGGAAATTTGATTTAGTGTCACCTTTGTGGGATAAAGCTTAGTCTCAAGTTTGAGGCCCTTATCCTTCCAATTGATCCTCCCGAGATATTCCTCGCTTGTGCCAGAGCAATACACACGAGCTGTATCGATCTTCACGGAGGAAGTAGATAGATGCACTCCGGAGAACGGTGAGGAATGTTACTAACTTCTGTGTGGCCATGAGATCGGAAGGCATCTAAAATCTCTTCCACATCGTCGATATTGTGAACACGAGCCCCCTCTTTCCCCGCTTCACCGAACGTCATAGCTCCCTAGAAATTGAAAAGTGAGACCATAAGTTGTTGTTACCTACTATCAAACCGAAATCGCCTACCATAACTATATTGAGAGTGCTCTTCTGCGTAGGCCCGCTTTCAGTGTTAGATGTAGTCATAGTTCGTATGATAAAAGTGCCAAAGGAATGGTTCTTCTAAGGTCTGAGAGTTGATGTTGCATTTATATAAAGATATCGGATGTTTCCACCGATACCAGCCGTGTGGGCCGAATGTGTTACAAAGCCACATGTATCTATGCAAAGTGAGTACTTGAAATATGTATATACCTTGCTATACATGTATATCGAGTTCAAATGAAAACGGTGCCCGTCATATTGGTGTCGTCATCATCGTTCAAGCTCGTTCATTGTTCAAGCTCAAGGGTCAAGAAAGTGTAAAAAACGCTGTGTATATTTGTGTGCTACTATTTGCTAAGGTCTCTGGGGTAAAACAGGACAGAAACATCTAGTCATGTGCATGGCCTCTAATGCACGGATTTTGAGATATACAGTGGCAGGACTCAGGAGTAAAGACTGATGTCGGCCATACCGCGAGAAATTGTCCAAGCGTGGCACATATTTTAATGGATCGGGCGAGCAGAAAACAACGCATCTGCTGAGGCCCAGACCTGGAAGCGCGGTCCAAGCGCGGTCGGTATAAATGCTGACGGGTGGCCCCTACCCCCACTGCTGCTAGCATGCATGGAAAAGATCCAAAGGCTGGAGTTGGGGGTTATGACTTGACCTCGTTCACAATGTATAACTTCGAGGCTATCGTACATCGCAATACGAGAAGGTTTTCATATCTATTATGAATTCCAATTCCTCGATGAATGTTATAGTGTCTATTTGGTCATTCTTCTTCCTACCACCGTCCCTGTCAAGAAATTTCGTCGTACCTCATTTAGTTGTGAAAGTCCACTATCCTTCCGAGTGGATATCGAAACATCGAAGACCCTTTCAGGATCCGCTCATCGTGGTAGATTTAAGCTTCGTGCGTCACATGCTCCAGCAGCCACGTTCTAACGTCTGCATTATAAGTGACGGTGGGGACTTTGATTTGTCCGCTCCCAGCGGCGGAACTTTGAGTTTTCCATTCGCGATATAACCCGAAAGTTCCAGGCGCCAATATGCGAACAGTAGGTATCCCCAGGACATTCCTGGAGTAGCATTGAGTGTATGTTTCATTGGATGTTAGAAGAAAGTTATGGATCCGGGTAGGTCCAGTCTTTGGTATTGGTTCTGTGTTCATTGATGAATAAGAAAAGAAGGCGAGGCGTGGCTATAGACAAACCAGGAAGGGTTTGGAGTTCGACTAGGAACCCGTACACACAGGGTACCACACGTTCGTCGACGACGACTGTGAATTCCATTACAGGACCGAAGATATCTTCCACTGACTGGATAGCATCCTGGAGTTCCTTCTCTGTGACGAATTCCGTGGAAGCCCGCATCATAACACTGATAATGGTCAGACGGAGGCAGTCAGTGGATTTGTGTCGGTGGGGTGCCTTGAAAGACAGCCAACCTACTTTCTTCTTTCGGAATAGCGAATCAAAGGTTGCCCACCCGTTGGATCGAATCCGGCAACTTCAACAACATCTCCAAGTCTATACCGCCACAGACCGTCGCGAGTGGTGAGAACAATCTCGTAGAATCTTCCTACCTCAACTTCCCACTTTTATCATAAGGAGCGATCAGAATGCGACTCGTGGTTACCAGGGAAAAGTGACCGACCGATTGCTTTAAGCTTTCCTTAACTTCTGGCAAAGTGACATCAAGATATTCAAATATATCGTCAGTGGACATTTTGTAAAGGTTGGAATCGCGTCGTGGATCGTAAATTTGCGCAATCCAGGTCTCGCTGCTTGTCAAACCAATACTCTGAAGCTGAACGGATGGTCCAAGGTAGTGCCGAACCTTTGTGTATATGGGTTGTCAAGCACCGGGAGGGATACGAGAAACCACTGACTTGAGGGATCACCCTTGAGAAAGTACCGCTAGCATTGCCCATAATTCTGTCTAAATTAGGCCACACCATTTTAATCCACCCAGCTGATACTGTATCGACGCCAAGAGCCCTGAGTTCCGCTGCTCGTGCTGGGTTTGGATGCAATTGGGCCTAATGATGATTAAAAGCAGGAGTGGGTTTGAGGTATGGGGAAATCACCTGCAGGTAGTGCTTCACCCCTTCAGCACCTTCAAAATCTGGGATTTTTCCAACTTCAATGGCTTGTAAAAGAGTATCCCAGTACTGTTCCAACAACCGCACAAAATCGAAGAAAATAGTGCAGAATAAGGTGTTAATCATCTCTAATGAACGGTCTCCTAATGCAAACAACGCGTGCATGATCAGCGACGTGCGGTACGAGTGAATAAAGCTGATGGCTAGCGGGGACGTGGTGTTTGGAGCTGCTCAAGATTTGTTCGTAAATGTCGAATGAGCGGAAATTCTGTAGCTTACCTTTGGTGGCCATGAGGGCTTGATCATTTTCTATACTCCACCCCATGTAAGACCGAAACGCAACAGCACTCCCGAGGCAGAGAGGAACTCTTTTGATAACCTGCTCTGTATCCCCATCGAAAACGTCCAAAAGCTCAGAATGCCGTAGATTGAATATGACGCAATGTGAGCCTCCGCGTTTGGGCGTTGGATTACAGAGCGTCATTCCTTTGACTGCGGAAGACGATGTAGAGAGAGGATGTTTGTATTTGAGGAAGTATTTTGCCGCGCCGCCAGCGGTACCAGATGAAGTGACTACGAACCCAGGAATTCCTGGAGCTAGGAGGTTTGATACTTTCGTTTTAGACCTAGGTGATTCGAAAAAACGAGAAATAAATGGTCGATAATCATTGTATGTTGAAAGGGGAACATGGCTAGAGAAGATATCGATGGACAGCGGCGGGGGAACAGAGTTTGTGTCATCTCCCGCCCGTTCGGTTTTTGATAATGGATAGGATTCTCGAGCTAGATGTATTCGAAAGTCTGAGAGTAACGATGATTCATTGAAAAATGCAGTGACAGAGTTCGTGGTCACGAGATAAGCAAGAAGTCCTTCCATGCGTTGCTTGGCCAAGGCATCAAGCTTGGGCGTCAAGGATGTGATCGGGATTGGGAGTGTATCTGAGATGGTCATTGTCAATGCAAGGTCAGTGTTGCATGAGGGTATTTATGTATCCCGGTTTTATTGCACACGGGGATACAACTTTAAGATCTGTGTAATATGATCTTAATATTACGGCTTTACTTCGATACATGAGGACCGATGAAATTATACGCTATTGATCAACTGTTCGTGGCCACTAAAGACGTGGGAAGCCTGCGCGAGCCATGTTCAGTAATTAGAAGGAACTTTGAGAATTCGGAATCAGACCTTCGGCCTTAAGTAGCAGGGTAGACGTAGAGTGGGGAAGGGAGCAACGCGCTGTGGATGAGTAACTTGCTGGAGAAATGTACATTCCCACAGTGAGACCAGAGACAAAAGACCACATACACTCGGGGTGTATTCAAAACGCTTCTGATCCGGGACTCAATCTTTCAATCGTTTCAGGGGTCCAAGGAAGTCTTCGCGATTCTTATCTGAAGGATTCACGTACGGCTTTTTCTAATGGGTGGAGCGTCTTGATGCTGCAAGGCCGGGTATTACGATACCAGTGGATATGTCGTAATGTTAATGATACAGTTTTGCATAGCTCGATCAGAGTTTTTTGTATGATGCCGTGTTTTCTGTAAGCATGGAGTTCGGGTCTAGGACATATGCAAAGCAATCATTGGAAGACGCATTAATCCACGGGCATATACCAAGCCAGGGATTCGGGAGCGTTATAAATGCTTTCGAAAGGTGTTTTCTGTTCGAAGCTGTGATATATCGCCCGTAATACGTATCTGTGAGAATCATCTCTTTGCCTGCATCATATGACTGAAGAAAATCGCACTCCGTT